>VWYK01018352.1:22270-107634 GCA_013399775.1 Semnornis frantzii | reverse complement strand
TCTTTATAGACAGGATAGCTACATCATTTCTAAGAAAAACATTTCTACAGCTCCCATAGCCTTCAGGGAGGATTCCTACATAAAATCCAGTTTGCTAAGCTGCCATAACCTGGCCTAGCTGCCACCATTATTCTCTTTCCCAGTCCTTATGGATCTATTTATTGCCCTTCTTGCTGACATGCAGAAATCTGCAGGAGAGACTCTGGTCTTACCATCCTGTAGCTATTCAAGAAATTCCTCTCTCACTTTTTTCTTGGTGCTGCCAGACAAGAGCTTTGTCTCTTTGTACATGTGCTCAGGCATGTGGTGCAAGTGTCAGGTGAAGGTGATAGTACTGAGTGGTTTAGTTCACATCAAACAAATCACTCAATCACAGGATAATTTAGGATGCAGGGACCACTGAAAGTTATTTTATCCAACTCCTTTCTCAAGCAGATCCAGCTAGGTCAGATTGCTCTGGGTCTTGTCCAGCTGAGAGCTGGATATCTTCAAGGACAGCTACTCCACTTATTTCTCTGGACTCTTGGTCCAATATGTGACCTCCTCATGGTAAAAGTGTGGGGGTTTTCTGTGTGATTTCTAATTGGAATTTCTTGTGTGTCAAATTGCCTCTTGTCTTAGAATCTTAGAACCATGCACCTTTGAGAAGAGTCTGTCTCTCTTTGCTGTACCTTTCCATGAGGTGGCTGAGGACAGCAATAAGATCTCCCCTTAGCCTTGACAGTGATTTTAGGTGGAGCTGTGGAAATGATTGGATAGAATGTCTACTCTGGCTCCCCAGGGTGCATCTAGGCAGGGGCTGAGATTTTTCTAATGGTAGTCTGTTAAATACTAAGGGAAAATAGCTGCCCAGACATAGACTGAAGAATGATAAGAAACATCTGTGATAATGGCAAAGGCTTGGGTATTTCTGTTTGCCATCTCCAAGACATTTCTTGATCCAGTGATCACAAAACCTCCAAGAGGTGAAACTATTTTGGATATGAGTTGTAGGAACGCTTGATTGTTTTGGCTAAATTGAACAGGAGGGTAAGCAAAAAGAGATCTGTAACTAAGGTGTTCAACTATGCAAAAACATATTTTGAAAAATTAGGAATCTCTAAAAATAAGCGGTATAGCAGAAATTTATTATGAGTTGTGTACTGACTACCAAAACAGTAATTAGTCTCTTTATAATAAACGAAAGCCTTCTGGAAACTCAGAGTTACTCTCCCTTCTACAGGCTATTTTTGCTTTCTACCTTCAATTAATTTGTCTGGAAACCTGTTCAAAATCTGTTCCAAGATGTATTTTAATAAAAACAAAACATATTCTTTTTTCTAGCTTGCTTGCCTGGACATCAGTAATTATCCATGTAAGCTCTGTTTATAGTCCACAAGATACACGCTGACATTTAAACTTCATTGCCAAATTGAACCATCTTTGATAAACAAAGACTTCATAATTCTTAAGCTTTTATGGATGGCATGAAAATATGTCCATGTGGGTTTGTGACGCCCTGGATAGAAACTGACATAAGAGGTCCACCCCACCAGGCATCAAAAAAGCATCCTTACTCTCAGGTATATTTGAGGAGGAACCTACACTTTGCTTGGCTCTGAGAACTTTTGGTTTTCCTGTTGTGTTTCTTCTCCCTTCTGTAGGAAAGGAAAAAGGGAGGGGAGGGGACAAGAAAAAGATCCATCTGCCAGCACAAGCTGAGCCTAGCAAATTTGAATGCAGAATTAGAGTTTTTCAGCATTGTAAAAGTTTTAGAGTCTTCTCTGCTGATTCGTCTAGGATTTGTTATTTCAATCAGCCTCTTTCAATGTCACTTTGAAACAAGGAAGTCACACCCAGCCAAATGATGGTGTTTGCCCTTCAGGCAGCACAGACATGGAGAAGGTTCTTGGAGAATGGCCTGAAAGCCTTTGATAGTACTACTCCATGTATCACTCAGTTGCTGTAATAGCAAACCAACTGGAGTGCAGAGCCCGTGATTGTAGACCAGTAAAGTGAGCATGAATGGCAGGAAGAATATCAGAAATAATTCTATACAGCTTAATAAGAGGAGAAGCTTCCACCAGAAGCATGTGTCTGACGTGTCTGCAGTGGGAAAGCAAACTCAGCTGCTGGGAAACTTCAGGAGTTGTTACTGTTGAGGTAAGCCAAGAGGGGTGCAAGGAAGGCTACAAGCTTGTTGATTTCCCCGGGTAGTCTGAGAGGCTCTACATCAGAAATCATTTGCAAACGCCAAGTGTACAGATGAGTGTGTGCATGTAACTGAGCTGCTCTCTGTGTGTCTAGGAGGGTCAGAAACCTACAGCACAAATACTGCAGTCTCCTCTGAAGCTGGCAGGAGGTTTGCTACTATAGCGTGACTCTGTTTTCTGTTTGGGTTGGATCCAGTTATTTTTCTGTGTAATGGATGTGAGTAGGCCACTGAGATCAGGTTTCTCTGATGAAACAGTGCGGTGGGATGATCTTGGGAGAGAAGAAGCTGTAAAACACGTGCTCTGCTTCTCTGATTAGCACTAGGTTATGTTGCAACTAATGGAACCTTGCTTCTTCGTTCTTGCAGGTGATCCCACTGCCATAAGAGCCCAATAACATTAACTTGCTCCTTGCTTCCGCCTTTCTCCACTTGTGTATCTCCTTCCATAGGTTTTATCATTTCCTCCCTCTCCAGGTGATGTCTCTCCGACGAGGCATATTCATCTGCCCCTAACCACTTTGATTGAAGGAAAAATACCGTCCCCCCTAGGCTACAGGGGAGATTTTCATGTTCTCTAACTACATCCTGAGTGTTCCCAGTTTTTTCAGCATTCTTTGCATTTTGGCCTGATTAGGCTATTTGTTCTGTTGTATTGCAGGGACAAGAAGTGGTGCTTAGGCACCAGAGAGTATGTTCTCTCCGTATCCTGTAAAATAAGAGAAAATTTGCTCAGCTGGAAATGAAACAACCTGGAGTTCAAAACTCACTTTCATTGACAGCTCTTTTGCATTTTCATTGACTTACCAGCCATCAGTACAGGCCAAGCTCTCTAGCCCTAGGTAAATGCCCCTAAGGCACTTAAGCTATTTGCATGCTGGAGATACTGATGAGTCAAAGTGAGGCTGTACAAGCACATGGTGATTGGGAAAACTATCCAGATCTCTGCTAATTCAGCCTGCCTTAACTATGTCTGGGACAAATATGCACCTCCTGAGTGCCATTTCTCAGGCTGCCCTGTGGTACTCAGATCCTGGGAGTGAGATAAAAGCCATGAGTCTTCCTGGTGTACACTGTTTGGTAACCTGACATAGTTTTAGATGTAATGAGTGACTGCAGGGTGAAATGCCCATCCCATGATTTAGATCTTGTCAGAGGGGAGGGAGGGATTTTTGCCATCTATTTGTCTACCTATAAATGTGCATGGTATAACTGCTGGGACAGAGATGCACTCATATGTCTGTCTTTAATCTGTTTCCTTCTAAATTAATGTGTCTACATTACCCTGAGCTGTTTTTCTTCCCTCCCAAAATGTGCGCAGCAGCACTGGAGCTAGGTATTTCCAGTGAATTGCTCCACTCTGGAATGCACACCCTTTGGGGCTTTCATGAAATGGTTGGAGGACCAGGGAGGTCAGAGCCCTGGCTTCTCACTGGCACCCTGCCTGACTGCTCTGCCTTTGGAGGATCAGCATGATTTCTAAGCAGCAGCCAGCCACCCTGCACTGCTGCAGCATGCACCGACCTCAGTGCTCGCTGTTAGGCAGGAGCTGGCTGTGCCATTTGTGGCAGTGCAGTGAAAGGCAGATGCCATGTGCCTGAGCCAAATTGGATAAAGGAGATTAAATGGTCACTTGTGGGTCAGCATTTCCTGCAAAGGGCAACTTGGTGCCATGGTGCACATCTGGGCTGTTAAGCAGATGCAGCAGAATTTCAGGCTGCTGCAAGGCACTTTCCTGGAGATTTCTGCTGAGCTCTACTGCAGGGTTGTCCAGTGCAGCCTGGTGATGTGCAGTGTTTCACAACTGAATCACAGTGGCCCATGGATTAGACCTGTGTGTCTTTTGGTGCTCCATGTCTGCCCACTGTGGGGTGATCAGCTATGAGATTCACTAGGTCACAAAAGCAACCTTAAAGATCATCTACTCCAACTTCCCTGCCATGGGCAGGGGCACCTCTCAACTAGACTTGGTTGCTCAAGGCCTCATCCAGCCTGGCCTTGAATGCTCCTCAGGAAGGAAGCATCTACAACCTCTCAGAACACCTCTGCTTTCTGCAGAGCCAGGGTTTGCCTTTCTGCCAGAGGAAAGGAAATAGACTGAAGGGTATGGGGAGCTAAGCAAAAAACAGGCCTCTCAGATTAGAGTTACCCTATAGATCAGTATTAGAAAACACTACATTTTAGAGTCAAGGTCACTGAGTAACAAACAAGTCCTGACCCTGCCTGGGAGGACTACTTACTGGCTCTAAGAGTATTTGGAGTAGTTTCCGATGGTGACAGCTTGACTAGAGAAGTTTCCTCTTCCAGTTCAAGTGGGTAAAGTAGAATGACCAGCAATCCAAGGATCTCGGCTTCTCTCCAGAGCTCTGTAAGCAAGCTGTGATCCTGGGCGCATCACTGAGGTGGCACACAGCTCTGGATTGCAGACACCTCAATGCAAGCGTTGCGACGTAGGTGTCTGCATGTGGACTGGGTGTCTAGGCAGCAAAAAATCAAGAGCTTGACTCATGCCCACACAATGATTTCTTAGTGGAAAACATCTCAAGGTAGGTAATTGTGCCCCTAGTCAATACAGTCAGTGAAGCTGGAGAGCTAGACACCTACATTTGCTCATCTGACTCACTCTCGGGGCTCTGCTGTCAGCACTGACTAGACCTCCATTGATTATGCTGAAACACAGATACCCAATGCTCATATAGCCGCTACATCTAGATATAGGCTGTCTCGACCTGGATTCACCTGCTGTGATGTGAAGGGCCTTTTCCTGCCACTATAAAGCAGGACTAGAAATCTTCACTTCCTCCTAGGAAAGCTGTAAGGGATCCTTGCTTGACTACAAAGCACCTAAACCTCTTCAAAGCTAGGTGCTCTGCACATGCTGAGTGTTTGCATTATTATCAGTCAGCAGCCATTCGGAAATGCACACACAACACTGAGTAGTAAACAGATGGGAGAAGTTGCCAAGTAAGGCCACGCTGGAGCGGTGAGCAAAAATAAGTGTTAGAGGCAGTCTGACATTTTTATAGCGAGACAGACGCAAGCAGGATTTGAAGCATATAGCAGTGAAATGGGGTCAGGGAGGTGAGGTGCCTTTTCTTGGCAAAGGCCTTCTGTCGGGCAGTCCCTTCTGTGCTCAGACAGCAAGCGCTCCTCATTGCTGGTCTGGCTGCGAGATTTCAGGATAATCATGGTGGTGCAACACAGCTCCAGTGGACAAGGCAGGAAAAGAGATATTGTTTATGATGAGCTGATGTGTGGGAGAAGAGAGATTTCATGCAGCCCAGACAGCCAACCGAGTCCTGGGCTGCATCAAGAGAAGTGTGGCCAGCAGGGCAAGGGAGGTGATTCTCGCCCTTTACTCTGCTCTCGTCAGACCCCACCTGGAATACTGTGTGCAGTTCTGGAGCCCCCAGCATAGGAAGGACATGACAGTGTTGGATCGGGTCCAGAGGAGGGCCACGAAGATGCTCAGAGGGCTGCAGCAGCTCTGCTATGAGGACAGACTGAGAGAGTTGGGGCTCTTCAGCCTGGAGAAGAGAAGGCTTCAAGGAGACCTTATAGTAGCCTTCCAGTATCTGAAGGGGGCCTACAGGAAGGCTGGGGAGGGACTGTTTACAAGGTCTTGTAATGACAGGACAAGGGGCAATGGGTTTAAACTGGCAGAGGGAAGATTTAGACTGGATGTTAGGAGGAAGTTCTTTCCAGTGAGGGTGGTGAAGCACTGGAACAGGTTGCCCAGGGAGGTTGTGGCTGCTCCCTCTCTGGAGGTGTTCAAGGCCAGGTTGGACGAGGCTTTGAGTAACTTGTACTAGTGGGAGGTGTCCCTGCCTATGGCAGGGGATTGGAACTAGATGATCCTTGAGGTCCCTTCCAATCTTATCATTCTATGATTCCATGATTCAAACTTAGCCTTGAAGTCAGTGGGTTACACCAGCACTGGGCTGAGTTGAACTGACAACTGCTAATTACTGAGAGAAAAATGATTAACTAAAATCAAATAATAATTGTCATACATCTAATTAAAATGGATGATTTACAGCCAGATAGAAGGCTGCAGTCTTGGCACAGGGGACACTCAGAATGTGATGGACAGCCTGGAGTCTTGCATGTCTTTTACAAAAACTGAGTTCAAAAGCTGTCCAAAAGCCAAACTGTGTTTTAATTAACTGAAGCCCAGAAAAACTGTTCTGAAAACTTAGGCAGAAACTGCATGAAGATGTGGTTCTCCTGGCAAAACACTGAATGTCCAGTTTGATGCTGCTAACACCAAAACCCTTCTGGCTTCAGAGGAGTCACTATTTCTCCTTTTCCAGTATCCAGCTGGAATTTCTGATGGAAACACTCCTGTGGGAAGAGGAGAACATTGGCAGAGAGGGCTCTGCACAGAAACAGTGAGAGGGAGCAAATCTTGGGGACTGATGTAGCAAATACGTGCCAGGCACTTCGGAAAATTCATGTCTGTCAGAGATATTAAAACTATTTCCTGTTGATATCATAAGAATGTATGAAGCATTTGTTGGGATTTACATGGTGTGAATTGTAAGGAAAGCTCTTGTATTCTGAGGGATTACATACTGTAATACAGTATATGTCACCTAAGTAGTACTGAGAACAGTTCTCTCTGTGTGAGCTATAAGGGAACAGTAAGCAAAAGGTAAATGGTTGTTGTTGGTCTTAGGAGTAGTTTGGATAATTTTCTCCTTTTTGTCAGTGACTTCAGTGACCTGTCTGAAATCTGAGCTGGTGTTGATGCTCTCGCTCTCATGATTTGGGTAAAAATAGTTCTGCCATGCTTCTTGGGCATCAAAGGTCAGGGGATCTCTGGTTCCCATCTCACTCATGAAGTTAATCAGGTCATTTCCAATCTCTGTTTTGGGAGGGACAGCTCCCCAGACCTTGGTTCTGAATTTTGAGTTGCTGGACCTACTCAGCAGATGGAGATTTCTGCTGGTGAAGAAGGTAGTCAGCATCTCCGAAAACAACACATTTATTTTTTAAGAAAAAGTTGGCTTTGTTGGCCTTTATGTTACTGTTAAATTCCCACAGGTGTGTTGAAAATTGCACATTATTTGGCCATTTCTGTTTGCAAAGCACTTCAAGTATAGCTCAACACTGGTGTGGGACATGCTCTTCCCTAAGGCGGTGATGGCCTTCTGTTCACCTCCCCTTCCCTTTTTCTCTTGCCTCTTTCAATTGCTTGAAAGTTCCCTTGAGCCCTTGCTTAGCTGGTTCACCCTGGCCTCAAAATAGTAACACCCTTAATCCAGGGGACCTCTTTAATCCTGGGCTCAGAGTGGAAGGCCCGAATGATAGCTCTGAGCAGCAAACCCATTTATGCAAAATGTTTTGCTCTCTGAGCAGCATCGTTGAAGAAGGATGAGATTAGAAGGATATCACTGGCAAAGTGACTAAGAGATTTATCTTATTCATAGGCTTGGCTTGTACTTAAGGAATTTACGTTATTGGGATTTTTCAAAATCTGAGCTGGATGAATTTATCCTTCTTCCAGCAGTGTCACAGATATTGAAGGCTTGTTGTTTCCTTTCTAGTTCTTACCTTCTAGCACCAAGACATCACTCTTATTGCTTTCTCTGTGACTTTTCCACTCATGTTTTCAAATGCCAGGAGTAACACAGCCTCCTCTAAGTCCCTAAGAGGTTATAATAACACAATTCAGTGTCAAGACATATTCCTAGGTATTCAGCCTAGTTTTTTATTTTACATAATTAATTTCTTCCTGATTTGCATAGCTAATACTGTTGGGAAGGATTAAGAGGGATGCATCTCCCTCTGACACTGACATGTCTGGATATTTGTAATAAGGAAGAGTTAGATCTTGAAACTTCTAGGTCAGAGATTCTCTTTAGAGAGGGAGCTGGGTCAGGTTGTGTTGTGGAGATAGACATTTCTGTACTTTGGTTCTGAGAGAACCTTTGGGAGGACAGGCCTTAGTGAGCCTTTACATCAGCTGAAGTCAAGGATGCCAGCATGAGGCCCTCAGCACACAATGCTGGAGTGCCTTTGTTCCACTAGCACCATGTATTCAAACAGACTGCTTGGGAAATTGTATTATTAAAAACCTGCACTCCTGTGCTGATGAAGACTGACACCTTGCTAGGGGCTTTGAGGAGGTGACAGGGCTGGGATGGATGAAGAGTGGGGCTGGCACAAGTGAGTTACTCTGGGCAAAGAAAAGCTGTGTGGAACACGACATGCTGTGCTGAAAGGCAAAACATCTATGGTGAGTAAAGTCAGGCTAAAGGGAGTTCAGAAACTGTGTTCTCCCATCAGGAGATGTGTTCTCCCATCAGGGTATCTCTCTGCTCAGGAGCTGAGCCAGGAGCAGCAGGGACATGTCCAAGGTGGGAAAAGCCAAAAGTGTCACTGAAGTTGAAGGCAAGGACATGAGTGCCATTGAAAGAATCGTAGAATGGCTTGCACTGGAACGGACCATAAAGATCCTCCAGTTCCAACTCCCCTGCCATGGACAGGGACACGTCCCACTAAACCAGGTAACTCAAAACCTCATCCAACCTGATCTTAAATACTTCCAGGCACAAGGCATCCACAATGTCTCTGGCCAACCTGTTTTAGTCTCATCGCCCTCATAGTAAAGAACTTCTTCCCAATGTCTAATCTAAATCTACTCTGCTCTAGTTTTAAACCGTTGCCTCTTGTCCTGTTGCCACATGCCCTTAGAAGAAGGCCCTCTCCAGCTTTCCTGTAGCCCCTCTGCCTTCAGGTGCTGGAAGAGTGCTCTAAGGTCTCCACAGGTCTGTCTCTGGACAGACACAACTCCATCAGCCTGTCCTTACTGGGAGGTACTCCAGCCCTCTGATCATCTTTGTGGCCCTCCTCTTGACCCTCTCCAACAGATCCATGTCCTTCTTGTCTTGGGAGCTCCAGGGCTGGGCATGGTACTCTAGGTGAGGACTCACCTGGAGTACTGAGGCAGGCAAAGTCTAATCTACAGACCTTTCCTCAACATAAGGATCACTTTCCTGTCTCCTGATTGTATATATTCATGAGCAAGCTGAGTCAGTGTAAGCTCCTGCAGCTGTAGTGAGCAGCAGCCTCAGCTCTGCATTTCTGCACTTTCTGAGCTCTAGCACCAGTGACCATGCAGCCAGGGACTTGTTCCCTCAAGAATTAGCGTTATATATGAATATTAGCTTCTACAGCTGCCAAGTTTGTTGCTTGGAATTGCACCTGACCACTTGGTCACCAAAACAGCACCTGTGAATGGGCAAGGCAGCACACCTGGGAGGGCACTTGGCAGCACACCTGGGAGGGTAACGGGGAGATGGCAACACAGGCATAAACTGCACCTGGAATTGCATCCTGATACCAACAATTCAGCAACTTCTTTATAGCAACAATGAAGTATAAGGCATTTGAAGATACATTGCATCAATTTCAAGGAGATTATTCTAAATTCAGCTCATTGAGATGCAGCATACTTTGGGCTCAACTTTTTAAAGAAAACAAACTCCTTGCCTGACCTGACATCTGAATATGTCCCAGGAGGAAGTCTTTTTTACGTCTCTAAAAGGATGAAGAAAAACTAGGCATAGAGCCATGCCGTTTTCATTCTGATATACTTTGCATTTTTGTCCCCAGTGATACTGAAGTTGTTTGGAGATAAGGGAGACAATGTCTTCTGGCCAACCTGGCAAGAAGGGCTGTATTAAGGCTATATAGGATTTCTTTCTTAGTACCCAAATATTTCCCAGTACAAAAGTATGATTGACAGTGCAGGCCAGTCCAGTGGGAGCTGCTGAAATGGTGAAGGGGCAGAAGAATTCATTATGTGTGAGGAGAAATAAAGGGACTTGGACTCATTCAGTCTGGCAACCAAAAGATAAAAAGGGAAACCTGATGCCCTATGCTACTTAAAGTCAGATTATAGAGACCACAGAGCCAGAGTGGCACAGAATGAACAGGAGACAATGGCACAAATTCCGGTAAGGGAAATGCTTGTTGGATATACAGAATCAAACTGTCACAGTGAGAGTGGTGCAGCGCAGAGGTGAGGGTCTGGAGATACTGTAGGGTCTCAGTCCTTAGAGATCTTTGTGGTTCAGCTAACAAAGCCCTGAGCAACACTGAAGCTAGTCTTGGTCTGAGCGGGATGTTGTACTACAGAAATCCAGACACCTTTCCTAATGTAAATTCTTTGGCCCTATGAAAAACACAGGGTGAGGGAACTGAGAAGTGGTTGCAATGTCACTGTTCATAGGATTTAGATTTTTTGTTCTGGAGAAGAATGTTGGTGGGAGGAGGGAAGGGTTTTTCATATGCAGAGATGTGCACCCACCCACTGCATGCCTTCAGACACAAATGTGCCTGCAGTCATTTCAGTGGTGTCCCATCTTCTGTCGTACTCACTCATGAAACAACTGAGCTGGCCCAGCATGAGAACCTGCCCTAATGAGCCCACCAAAGCCATGGCCTCTTGAACTGGTGGCAGCAGTCAGTGCATCACTGGTGCACAAAAAGTGTCTGTGCCCAGCTTCCCACTCATTTTGGGAGAGTTTTTACTGCTGTCTTTTGCCTGCTGCACTTTCAAGATCAAATTAATGTAGAACCAGTGAAAACAAGCTGGAAAGGCCTGGATAGGCCTGCTGTATGCCCACCACCTGCCTTGTATCTCTAATGTGGCCCCTGCCATATTTCCTGCATAACTCTCAAGTTCCCATATCATCCTGCTTTGCCACATACCATGGCCCCTAGCTGATTCCACACCACTCACTTTTCTCTTATTTCCAACTACAGCTCTCCTGCCTTTTCCCTCCTGTCTCTCTTGGAGTTAGCGCTTTGACAGAAGGTCCCTTCTATCCTCCTTGGGGATGGCAGCAGAATGGGACTGATGATGGAGCCTCATGCTAAAGTCCACTTAGCTTCCATGGTGAGAGCCCTTTTTGGTGAGCATGAAGCTGGGTTTGGTGTCTCTGTTTCCAAGTCTCCTGCCTCCCAGCAGAGATGGAAATAGTTTCCAAGCCTGTCTCACTTATGGGGCTCTAGAGCACATGGAAAACTGTGTGCTCATGCTTGTTCTAGCGCTGCTGATGCTCTTTCTCCTTTGGTGGGCAAGGACGGTAAAGTAGTCAGGAGCAAGAAACCACTTCTTTGAACAACCTGATTTACTGAAGATTCTCTAGGTACCTCCATGTAACATCAGACCCTTGCTCCCCAGGTCATCAAGCTCTGTCAGTATTATTCCCCAACCCGTCTTGCTGGAGCATCCCAGTATTCCATCCCCAGCAACTGTCACCTCAGAGCCACACTTAGCAGCATCCCTCTTACACCCCATTTCCCAGAGCCCTTCCTAGCTCAGTATAGCCAACTCATCACACTTGTGACTGTCCTCAACACAGTACTCTTTCCTTTCTGGCACATGCCCATGGTGCACATCATTGCCCCTCTTCTAGTAGCTCTTGCAACCGAGCCTCCAGAAATGGTCCTTCCACGTGCCCTTCTTTCATCTTCACCTTCTTCCCTGGCAGGAGCATGGGAGGAGAAGGAAGGAAAAACCTCTCCCTGTAGAGTGGGTGTGCTTAATTCAGTGTTTGTTTTCAGTGCTGTCTGCTCAGTCACTGCTTAATGGAGTTCATTTGTGACGTTCAAAGAAAGAAAAAAAGAGATATATCCCTGCCTTGCTGCAGCACCTTAAAATACCTTCCATGTTTGCTTGTGAATGCTGGTTTCTGTCAGTGAGGTTCTGCTACCGAGAGGCTTGAGTGTGGTCACCTGAGGCATGCTTTGAATGCTGCTTATTTTCTCCCTTAAGGGAGCAGGTGAGAGGTTTTTAATCTGATTATGTTCTGCAAAGGGAAAGAGTGATGCCAAATTGCAGCATGTCCCAATGGCATAGTGAAGAGGACAGCTCCGGAAAGGCAATTTGGGCTCGCTCAGAGGGGTCCAGCCATCACAGGCGACCCCATACCTTCTGAGCATATCCAGCATCAGCAGATGGGGAGCTTCTTTCCGGTTGCTTTTGCTGGAGACAGACCCCGAGCGTATCTGTGCTAGGGATGGTCAGGAAATCTTGACTGATTTCTAGCCTGCCTGCAAGTCCAGGGTACTTGAGACTCGTTTAGTTTTGTGTCCATAAAGTCCTTTATTTAATTAAAGTCAGGCTTTCAGCCTCCAAAAGTGCAAAATAGTTTGTCTATATTCCTTTAAATTGCTATTAATTTCCTCTTTTAAATTTTACCTCAAATTTTCCTACATTATCCATTAGGTACCGCCTGCCTATGGCCCTGGACAGGGAAGCTTTCTTATCCTCCAAGTGGGGTTTGTTATCAGCCCACTGGTTTGCAGGAGAGCTATTTTCCCGATTGTAGACTCTTGCTCAAGCTGCTGGGAAATGAGAGGCATTAGGGAATGGCTATGAGGTCTCCAGAGAGCCAGACCCAAGCAGAAGTGTGAAATGTCACTCTGCTGGCGGATGAAAAGGAAGAAAGTGTGTTAATGCTTTTGAGAAGCACAGTCAGGCTACAGACTTCGTTTCTCAGCCATCCACCTCGCAGCGCTATTTGGCAAACCGCAAATAGTAACACCTCCCTCCATCCCTCCATCCCTCCATCTCCCATGGGAGCTGGGAAGCAAAATTAACTTTTTAAAGCCTGCTGGGCACATGAAACAAAGAGTCCAAAGAGTCTGTGTAAAAGCCTTTCCACAACGTAAATTCTCATTCGTGATGTATTTTAGGCTTTTCATAGAATTAAAAATAAAGTGAGACAAGCCTCCTCCCAGCACTTAGAGCCAGGCATGTGTGCAAAGCAGATTCTGTCTCAAAGCAGGCACTGCTCTCCACAGCACAAGTGACTTGACAAGCAAGCCCAGCCTTGCATTGTGCTTTAAGCACAAAAAGATGGATTTTGAGCTCACTGCAAAGGAGTAGCACTGCCTTCCCCTGCCACCGTGCTCCTACTTCCACTACGGCAGAGCATGCTGCCAGGAGCAATTAGGCAGAAGGAGTTTTGTTCACTTCAAGAGCAAGAGCTGTCATGCAGAGAGGTTGCTTCTCACTGCTAGAACGTGGATTAGCTCAGGAATTTGCTGTGGTTCATGAAGGGGTGTTGCAAGGCAAGGGAGCACCAACAGGTTTTGTTAGAAAGAGGATTAATGCAAAGCCAAAGAGGGACATACGGGCTGGTTAAAGGAAGGAAAGATGGTGCCAAGGTGAAATCTCTTGTGTGACACTTGGAAGCTGGTGGTATAAATCCTTGATCCACCAGAGATCTCCCATCTGTCCTCCAGCGAGTCTCTTGCCCCCACACCAGCTCCCATTTGGGCACTGGGGACACTATGCCGTCCCTTCTCCCTGGGGAGACCATCAAGGTAAAGGCACAGACAGTTACATAGCCCTCAGACAGTATGAAGAAAGGAGACCCTTGTGCACATGCCCAGGATAGCCACTATTACCCTTTCCTCCTTTTATATGTTCTTACAGCTGCTGCAGATGCCTCCTTGTCTCCCTGGAGGGACGTTAGGTACTCACAGCCCTTACAGCTCAGAGTTGCCTAGAGGAGCTGACAGCTTTGGCCCCAGTTCTGCAAGGCTCGCTGCTTGTGGGCAGGCTGATTGAAGTCAGTCGAATCATTCCTGCTCTGAAAGGTACTTGTCTGCAAGAGCACAACTGGGTTTCAGCAACTGGGGCAGTGCTGGCAGACACTCTCCCAGATCTAATTGCAAACACAGGACATAAATAAGACAGAGGATAAATATGAAAGGATGTGCTGGGAAGCCCCACAAGAGGAAATAAGGATATTATTATTGATCGATAAAGGTAATAACTATAGTAGTTATTGACTCGATCTTGCAGCATCAGGCACACCAGCCATGTTGTGCTAATGCAGGAGAGAGGAGAGGTGCAGCAACCTGTGCATGCCAGTCATGCAGCTCATTTTCTCTCACTGAGCTGAACCAGAGAGAGCATGTTTGTAAAATGTAGCTTGAATATCACAAAGTAAAATGGCATGTAGGCTTTGTCCACTACAGCCACCTGGGGAGTTGTTGCCAGAAATAGAATCATAGAATCGTAGAATCAACCAGGTTGGAAGAGACTTCCAAGATCATCCAGTCCGACCTGTCACCCAGCCCTATTTGATCAACTAGACCATGGCACTAAGTGCCTCATCCAGTCCAGAAATATTTTGCCGTGCATCAGCTAAGAGGGTGGTGGCCTTGCTGGAAAATGTGCTGAACTTGGGGAGCTTTGGAGATGACTGGAAGACTCCTGCAGAAGATGAAGAAGAATAGGGATTTAGTGTCAGGACAGTGCTAGCTCCCAGGCTCTGTAGCAAACTAGTCTGCACCTTTAAGCCCTCCCTTAAGGGACTGCTGAGTACAGAAAAACCCATTGCCCACCCTCCTGGTGAGCTCTGCACATATTCATGGGCTGGAAGAAAACACTTGTGATTTCCACTTGTGGTGTAGCCATCTCTGCTGTGACACAAAGTAATTACTTTCTTCCTATCAAATATTATTTTCCCCATTCCTTCCTAGCTGCCTGCTTCTTGAGGGCTCTCCCTCTTCAGCACACAGCTTGTCTGTGAGTGGAGACAAGAGTGAGATACCCTGACAGACAGCTCTGTCCATGCGTGCTCTGCTCTCCATCCCATGCATGGCCCCAACACATTGTGGCCAGCCCTGGTCCTGTCTTTCTGCTCTGCCTCCCCATGCTCTCACTGTCTTGACTTGTAAAACTCCTGTGGCTACATGGTGATTCCTTGTAAAGGGGCGTCAGCTTCTGGAGTTGATTAATAGGGCAGGTTCGGCTCCTTAAGAGCCAGGATCCCTGGCACGTTACCATTTCTGCAGTTTCCAGCTGCTCTCTTTGCCCTGTTTGTGTCTCATTTCTCCTATGTATGAAGTTCAAGTAAGAGTAGCCAGTTCTGTTTGGTAAGATGCTTAACATATTAAAAATGTCATGGTACCTGGAGAGCCTTGAATGAAAGCACATGGGAAACTGCTCCATATTTTTATTTCATGTGTTTTCTACCATTTAGTCATCTGTGCTGCATTCCCAAAGCCATCAAGTCTACTACAGATGAGACAGAAATCTGACACTAAGCATCCGAGCCAGCTGCACAGACCTCCTGGTGGCAGAGCCATCCTTGAACGTGTTGTAGCTGCCCAGGCTCAGAGCTGGCACAGCCATCCCTAGAAATGCTACGTGGTGGGACATATCCCTTGCACCCTGGCTTAGCAAGGATAGCCAGACCCTCAAGGGTCCTTAGGGCAAGGGATGCTTTCCACAGAGTTAAACACTAAATACATTTGCTATCCTCTGCTTCATGGCCCCCACAGCCACCTCTCCATCTGGCCTCCTTTGCAAGGCAAGTAGATTTTGATTGGGAAAGAACAACCGGAATGCTGCTGTGGCTACTGGCTTGGAAAACAGGCTACGAATGGCCTGAGTCAGAAAACGCAGATCTCGGGTAACACTCACCCACGGCAGCTGTGGGTTGGATGCAGCCCTGACCTGAGTAAGAGGTTTATGTGTGTTATAGCAAGTGTGTGCTGCTCTGCATAGGAGCAGCTTATGTTTGTTTTGTCCCCTCACACCCTAAATCTGATTTAGAGTGGCCTCATCTGTGAGGAAACCTGCTTATTTCCCATTCCTCCAGCCTTACTCAAAACAAGTCTTTGGCCGCCCTGTTAGTGCTCGGATGTGTGTGCAGAGAGGGGCGTTAAGCTCTTTAGAGCATGAAATGTGACAGCTTTCCCTGCACGTGGTGAACTGGGGCTGCAAAGGGAGATGGAATTAATTGCACCAGCAGCAGAAGTTGACTGACAGTCAGCATCTCAGCACTGGCATGGTGAGCCTGCAAAGGGGTGAGCTTTATGAAAAATCTGGGAATCAGCTTATTCAGGAGGGGTTTTCTTCTACCGGCAGCTGGGCAGAAAACATCTCTGTTGACATTAGTGCCTGGAGGCACACACTGGCTTGGAGTTGGGTTGGGGGGAGGCATAGCAGCTGCTTGGGTGCCAACCTGAGCTCCCCGAGGGTGCAGAGGGCTTGGGGTGGGAGGGTGAGGAGGAAGAGCATCTGGGATGTGCTACATGAGAAACCTGGTTTGATGTGACCACAGGAAAGGATGCACAGACAAATCCCTAGGATATGGGCTGTGTGTGAGAACTTGAGGTTGAGCTGAAGTATCAGATTTAAGAGTGAGTTTTGGAGAAATAATAGCTGCCCCTGACAATGGAGTCAGAGGAAAACGGACGTTCAGCTGCCTGTCCTGCATGATTTTCAGCCTGGCATCCTTGTCCCAAAGCATGCAGCTGTTGTGAACCCACTCTGCCTGGACAGAGTAAAAGTACAGTGTCATAGCAAACACCAGCTGATCTCCTACCCCCTAGTTCACTGTGGGAGACTTTATTAAAGATTTCCATAACCCTTCAACCATTTTGTACAATATATGGATTCAAGGTCTCCACTAGGGCCAGATCCTTAGTGACTCCATCTTGGTGTCTTTCTCTTCTCGGTGCCACAGAGAGGTTTTATTTCATGCACTGGAGATGTGACCACCCAGGCTGATCGGTCCAAGGCTGATAGTCACCATAATGACAAATTACCCCATGGCTCTGCCTTTTGTTACAGGGCTATTGCCACCATGTTTGTGACACAGCGATGAATCATTCTGCCCAGCAGTAACACACAGCCTCCTCCAGAATGGCTGCTGGTTACTCATGCACATCAGCAATACATGCTGGCTTACTGCTCCATGAGTGTCATCTCCAGCTGCCGCTACAAAATGCAGTGAGGGGGTGGTTTAGACCTGCCCCATGCTGTAGCTGAGTGGGTCTGAGCTCCCAGGCAAATTATCCCTGTCCCTCTATGGAGAGCAGAGTTGCTCATGTTCTCTATTGAGCATAAGTAAAAACCAGGATTTCCACTTTTGCACAAAGCCATTTGAGGTTATCTCAATGGCAGGAGGTAGGACTGGACAGCAGTACCCCCAAGCCCCTTATTTGGCTCATGGCTGATTCACTGCCTGGCACAGGAAAATGAACCAGGGTTTGTCTGCACCAGAGAATTTCACACACATACACACCCACCCCCATCCCCCCCGCCCACTAATCTGGTCTGGCAGAGGAGGCAGAGTGAAGTGCCAAAATGTTGTTTTGTTTTTTTTTCTTTTTCATCCTCTTTTTAAATAGCAGTTCAGCTGATGGGCAAAACATGATATAGAGTAGCATTTCAGGCAGCAGAAAATTAGTTCAGCTTTTACCCTCATTAGCTGATTGTCAATAATTAACATTTTGTCATTAACTACAGATGTTTATGTCCTGGAAAAGAAGTTTGGGTGTCTCTGCATTAGCTCTCAGAAATGCACTGATTATCTCCATTTAACTGGCTGCCTGTGCCTCAGTTTCCTTATCTGCTAAGGGGAAAAAAAGATTACAATGACTCACTCCCATCCTCTAATTTACATCCCAGCCTGTAAGGGCTATCAAAGAAGAATGTGCTGTCTTCGGGAAGTTCAGCTTCAGGAAATGCAGTTTTTCACTCTCTCTAGCTTGCCAGCCCTTCCCTTTAATGAGCCTCCTTGCCCAATAGATCATTATCTCTTTGGCATTAAGTGATTTTTCATTGTGTTCTGGAGTGTTAGTCAAATAAGCATAGATGCCCACAAGTCTGTTCATGCTTGTGTTTTGATGGCACCGGTTTCGTTTGCTGCTCTATTGTGTCCTAAAGAACAATAGCTGAGGCCAAGATGGCCCATCCCACTCCCCTGGTCTGGAAAAACAGGCATTGCCCAGCACTTGGGTCCTAAACCCAGTGGCAACTGAGGATGGCTAATACTCCTTCAAGTCATTCATCCTCATGCCTTCTCCCTCTTTGACAAGCTTCTCTATCTCCCTGGGTTTCAGAACTAATCCTTCCATACTGCTTGTTTTCTCATAAAATAAATGGATTTATGTAGCAGTCTCTTCTGGAGGAGTAAAGCCACAGTAGCAAATTTGTGTGTGCAGTTTGGCATTTCAGAATAATGGTGTAATGGGAAGTAAAGACATCTGGAGTTTCATTAGGAAAGCCAAACAAGAGCTCCCTCTCCCCTGTCCCTACTCCTAGTGCCTGGGGCACTGAACACGGTTGTGGCTTTCCTTCCCACTATCTCCACTTCAGCAGTGGTAGCCCCAGAAAACATGAAAGGTAGCAGCTCTCGGTGCAGAAATGTGCTTCCAAGAGGCTACAGTTTCACTGAGTGAGCAAGGAGTCTGGGCATGTAGCAAGAACTGGAAAATCATGCCCAGTACCCTGCTGGTTTCTCAACGGAAGTCATTCCTGTTTATCTCCCAGACACCCCTCTCTCCCATTCATCCCACTGTTGGTGGGAGCTCAGTGCTCTCTGTTTGCCATCCGTTCCTCCTCCTTTGCCTACCTACCAATTGCCACCGTTTGAGGCTCTTTCTTCAAGCTAAAGGGTGCAAAGCAGAGACTGCCAATGGAGTTCAAAGGCCCTGGGGATCAGTGCTGCTTTCTTGCTGCTGCAGTGGCTCTGAGTGTCTTTCTGGTGGTTCCATGTAAAGACTTGTGCACCATTGCCTCTCCCGGGTTTAGCTGCAGCCTCTGCAAGCTGAGACAAAGGCTCTACCTGGAGATAGTAGCAGTCTTCAATAGCAGAGAGTATAGGTTTTCAGCAGAGCTAATGGCAGCTGGGTGCTTTCTGGCCCACACAGCAGATTCAGAGCTCAGCTTCTCTCTACATGAGCAGAGTGAGTTTGCATGTGCCAGTAAAATGCAGGCTAATGCAGGCCGTTCCCCAGCCTCTCCTGCACAGCCACTCAGCTGCTGATGCACTCCCTGCTGTATTTGTGTCCCAGCAGGGCCTGAGCCATGCTCTTCATAGATGTTAGCATCAGCACAAGCAGATTTTGTGGTCCCTAGGGAGATCTCACGTGAAAGATAGGGGCAAGAGGGCATTGCAGTATCCAGGAACAGGCTACTGAAGTGCAGCTGGAGTTCAGAGATGGACTGCTGTGCTGAGGGTAGGAGGCAAGGGAAACGAGGTATGTGTAGTAATGGTCAGTGCTTATACTTTCTCACTCTCACCTGCTTAGTTTCCTCTCCTCTGAAGATGTCACCTTCCGAGTTTTTGTCTCTGCTTTTCTGTGTGCCGTACCCTGGCTTTGTGCAGATTAAACCAGGTGTGGCTGAAAATGCCCGAGGCAGTGCTGGGAAAATGTGACAGTACTGGGAGCATCATCCCAGGAGCAGCCAAGAAAAGGGAATTACTTGGTATCCAGATAAGCCCAAGGAGGAGTCCAAGAGTAGGCTTCAAGGGGATCTAGTGCATGGCCAGGATCCATGTCACAGCCACATGTAATGCCAGGTCATTATGCAGGAATAGGACCCCAGGGGCTGTCCAAGGTGAGCAAAGCATGTTTGCATGCAGTGGGAGGTGGATATCACTGTGCTAGCTGCATGCTGGTCAGGCAGAGACATGGTACAGTCACATGTCAGAGCAATGCTCCCCATTGTGATGACTTGTTAGTCACAGTGGTTTCATTAGGTCTTGCTGGGCCCATTGATTAGCTCTCCAGCTCTGCCCTTCAAGCACTGTCCCACTGGTGTGGCTGTGCTCAAAGCAGGAGTGCCCCGGCCCTGGATTTCCTTCTGCTCTTGGCAGATGGGCTTTCCTTGTGTAGTGAAACTTCCAAACACCTACAGGATCCCTGTGGAGTGAAAACTCCCAGCTGCTTTTTTTGGTGAAGTCTCTACTTTCTCTGCTCTTCAGCACATCCAGTCACCTGGGGTGACATAGCTGCTTTGCAGAGGAGTCTGGAAAACATGCTCTTCTTGCTTATTAGATGTCTTCAAGATGAGGGGATCCTCCACCAGAAGCCTCAGGAAACAGTCTCCAGTGCTGGCACACTGGTTCTAGCTCCATGGTTTCCAGGATGAAAAGGCCATGAGTATTCAGTGGAGGTCTTGAAGAAAAGGCTGATCAAGACAGCTTTCCTCTGTGCCTTGCAGTCAAATTTTCTTGTGCTTAATCATGCGAACTGAATCAATTTTCAGCATACCAGGGCATATCTGACACTTCTTTTGTGTTCTCTCCATCTTGTTTAGATACTACACTCCAGAGTCTAATAAGGAGTGTAACTATGTCCATGAATTCTTCTACATTGGCATTTTTTAATAAGGTTTCTCTCTATATGCATTCTCATTCAGGAAACACAAGCAAACTGTCTTGAAGTCCTCCAATCCTTGCCAAATTTGGTTGGAAGTGATCAATGACTTTAAAAAATTATTTACTGGTGTTATACACAGACCCACATGTTACCAGCAGTGTGGTCTCATAAGTCCCATTCTTATTATAAACCATGCTAAAAAGGGGAAGAATCTTGTGGAGCTCTGTGATATCTGATGAGATGAGCAAAGTCATGATGGAGGGAGATGCAACACTATAGAGATGGCAGTGATGGCAGAGCAGAGGTGGGATAGCCCTGACTGCAGGAGAGACGAAAGAATCAAATTCAGCAGTGCTCCCAAAATGATGGAATGTGTTTAGCTTTGGGACCCTCACTCCAAGAAGTACATTAAGGTGCTGGAGTGTGTCCAAATAAGGGCAACGAAGCTGATGAAGGGTCTAGAGCAGTTAAGGGAATTTGGCTTGTTTAGCCTGAAGAAAAGGAGTCTGAAGAGAGACCTTTTGCTCCCTACAACTACCTGAAAGGAGGTTGCAGCAAGGTGAAGATCAGTCTCTTCTCCCAAGCATCAAGAGACAGGACAAGAGGAAACAGCCTCAAGTTGCAACAGGAAAGGTTTATGTCGGGTATCAAGAAAAAGTTCTTGACAGGAAGGGTTGTAAAGCACTGAAACAGGCTGCCCAGAGAAGTGGTGGAATCACCATTTCTGGAATTATTTAAAAGGTGCATAGTTGTGGTGCTTGGGTATGTGGTTTAGTGGTAACATAGTGACAGCCTTAGTGATTTGGCTTGGTGATCTTAAAGGTCTCTTCAACCAAAATGCTTCCATGATTCTATTATATATCTAATGCAAGCTGGCCAAAGTATGCACTGGGAAAATCCACACAGGTCTGGTGAAGACCTCACCTGGAGTACTGAGTCCAGCTCTGGAGCCCTTAACACAGGAAGGGCAAGGACCTAGTGGAGCAGGTCCAGAGGAGTGCCACAGAAATGATCAGGGGGCTGGAACACTTCTCCTGTGAGAACAGGCTGAGGGAGCTGGGGTTGTTCAGCCTGGAAAATAGAAGGCTCTGAGGAGATAATGACAGACTTCCAGTACCTGAAGGGGGTCTACAAGAAGGAGAGAGACTGTTTCATAAGGCCCACAGTGTTAGAACAAGAGCAATGGCTTTATATTAGAGAAGACTAGATTTAGATTGGATGTTAGGAACAAATTCTTTGCTATGAGGGTGGTGTAACACTGGAATGGGTTACCCAGGGAGGTAGTTACAGCCCCATCCTTGGAAATACTCAATATCAGGCTTGACAAGGCTCCGGACAACCTGTTGTAGTGGTGGATGTCCCTGCTCACTGCAGGGGGGTTGGACTAGATGACCTTTGGAGGTATCTTCCAACCCAAACCATTGTATGATTCTATGAAAAGACTGCAGTTCTGGCCAAAGGTTGATACTTCAGGTGTGATTAAGCATTGGTTTGCATGCTAAGTTCTTATGAGTTTCCCAGAATTTGAGATAGGGAACTGGTCAGACTGGCGGTTACCCGGACAGCTGGGGCAGGGCAGGAACTGGTGCACACATTTCTGCCCATATTAGTCCACAAGTGTATTGTGCCCTGTGGAACAGCTTCAGGGCGGGACTGCCAAAGTATCTCAAAAGGTTTGAACAGGAGGGTCACTGGCAGGTGCTCAGTGTGCCAATGAGAATGGGCCATTGTCTTTGAAATGACTGTGGTAACTAGGAGAGAAAGCCTTTGATTCTCTTGAACACCCAAACGGGCCTTTGGTCAGCAGATGGATGCCAACAAGACCATTTTGTTTGTGGGAACTTTTTCAGTTACTCAGTGTGTAAAAGCTTGGCCTGAACAACTGCTTCCAGGTGAGAGCTAGGGAGTCATCTGAGACTTGGTATGAGCCTGAGCAGCAGAGGTCCTCCTCATGCCTCAGCGAGCATGAAAACAGGGAGAAATGCACTCCAAACTGGGAACCAGATGTTCTGATAGGGCTGAGACTCATTTGCAGCCTCAGAACAGATCTAGGGGGAAGGAAGGGAGCATCAGTGTCTGAGAGATGCAGGGGAAAGGCAGTGTGAGAAGAAAGCAGGGGGTTGGGCTGCAAGAGAAGGCAGGTTATTCTGGTCATGTATAGCTGTGGAACAGAGGTGGTGATTACTATAGGGCACACGAAAACTGAGGCAGGAGAAGAGAACTATGTGCAGGTGATTAATAACCTGATTAACATTCTCCCGTGGAGAATATGTGTGGCTGTATGATGCACAACTCATGGCTGGAAGGCAATAGCTATTGAACAGACATTCAGAAGCCTTTAGAAAGAAAAGGTAAATTTGTGGATTGTTTTAAGTGAGTCTATTTTAAACCAGCTGTCCTGGTTTCTCTGTGGTGTAAAATTTTAGCAGGTACCCCTCATTTCAGACTCAGCGACACCTATTATTTCAGATGCAAACAGGTTTTGTTCAAGACTTCGGGAGCTGGGGGACCTAGTGCATCTGGGTTCTTTAATGGCTAATTGTTTCCCCACAAATGCACTTTATTTCTAGACTATATCTGCCTGTCTTCGTCTTCCGTCCACTAGATCTCATTCTGCATGTCTACCAGATTAAAAACCCTCCACTGTTATAAGCCTTCTCCCAATGGTAGTACTTAACAGTCTGCAGTCATGTCATGTCTGGATCTCCTCTTCATTAAGCTAAGCAGATTAAGCTTCTCTCTCTGCTCACCAGAGAGGCAGGTTTTCCCAAACACGGCTTCACAGTTCTGCTTTTCACCTCTGAAATTGTGTGAGGATTATGGGGAGTCAGAGCATACTCCAGATGGTCTGAATGACCAGACTAACCTCAAGATACGTGGATAAGGTGCAGGCTGTGTTTGAGAGGATAAACACACTGAGATGCTGATTTGTCAGACTATGGTTCGTGGTGATGAAGTATGATGAAGTATGGTCTTGGTGACCTTTCCTTTCCACTATACCCTCTTCCGAGATTTATTTAGAGGAATTGGAGGTGAAAGAATGTTTCTTCATTTTCGCACTTTATAGTGGTTTCTCTCTGCATCTGGCAGTCTTTGGGTTAATCTTGCATTTGAAAGTTTACTGGTTTGCAGGAATCTCCTGTTTATTTCCTGTATACACTTTGCTAATGATGGGCTCATATGTCCTACCTGCTTATCTGTCCTGAAGAGGGTTGACACAAGTGAATGGTGCCATCCACAGCCTGATCATACTTGGCATCCTCACGTTTGGCAGAGACCGTGGAGCTAGCTTTGAAAAAGAAGAAAGAACTGCAAGATGCTGTCAATTCTTTTTTCCTAATGGGCTTATTAGAAAGTATGTTGTGAGAATCTGCTCAGCGTTTTCATGATTTGATCAAGAGTACCCAGGAGGGAAGAATGAAGCAATCTGGAAGGAATAAGAATTGATCCATAGCTCAGCCTGAAACTTATTGGAAGTTTGTGAGTGCGAGCAGCTTCATACAACTGTTCCCACAGCTACTTGTATGAGCTCCTACCTTGCTAACACAGGGGCCAGGGAACTGCTCTCAAGCCAGGATGTGTCCAGCCTGACTGGGTGTGCCAAATCTTTAAGAAGATCTCTACTTTTGAAGTTCTGGCCAAACCACACTCCTCAATCACATGTTTCTCCTTCAGTGTAAATGTACAGTTTCTATAGAATCATAGAATTGTTTTGATTGGAAAAGACTTCCAAGATCATGAGGTCCAACTGTCAACCTAACATCACCATGGCTGTTAGACCATGTCCCAAAGTGCCACATCCACACATTTCTTGAATACTCCCAGGGACAGTGAGTTCATCACCTCCCTGGACAACCTATTCCAAGGCCTGACTACTCTTTCTGTGAAGGAAGTTTTCTTAGTATCCAATCTAAAGAAAAAGAACATGCAGTCATTACTGCCACTTGGGAGGAGTGGATGGAATAGGTCTCTGATCTGGGGACTGAAAGGTGTTTGTGATGCTGTTTGTGAAACTTTAATCTCTTACTAGCTGATTTGGTTTAATGCACTCAGTCCTTTTGTTATACATCCTCAAAGCCTTTCCCATACTCTTCTGTCTAGTTTGTGCAAGTCAGGAAAGGGATGTCTAGTTGGCTTAACCACGCTGAAGACTGAAGGGTCCTCAAGACACAGAAGTCATAGAATCATAGAATCACAGAATGGCCTATCTTGGAAGGGAACTCCGAGATCATCTACTCCTAACTCCCCAATGTGGGCAGGGATGCCTCTCAACTAGACTGGGCTACTCAAGACCTCATTGAGCCTGCCCTTGAACTGCTTCAGGGAGGAGGCATCCACAGCCTCCCTTGGCAGCCTATTCCAGAGTCTCACCACCCTTGTACTGAAGAACTAATTTCTAAAATCCAGTCTAAACATACTCTCCCTCAAATTAAAACCCATTCATCTTGTCCTGTCACTAGACACTCTTACAAAAAGTCCCTCTGCAGCCTTCCTGTAGGATCCCTTCAGGAAGCAGCTCTAAGGTCACCCTGGAGTCTTCTCTTTTCTAGGCTGAACCACCTCAGCTCCTTCAGCCCGTCCTCATAGCAGAGGTGTTCCAGCCCTTGGATCATCTTTGTGGGCCTCCTCTGGACTCGCTCCAACAGCTTTGTGCCTTTCTTATGATGGAGACGCCAGAACTGGACACAGCATTCAAAGTAGAGTCTCACAAGAGTGGAGTAAAGGGGAAGAATCACCTCTCTTGACCTGCTGGCCACACTCCTCTTGATGCAGCCTAGGATACAAATTGCCTTCTGGGCTGCATGAACACACACAGAAAGATGTGGTAAGACTAGCAGAATAGAGCTAGCAGAACATGAGGCACTCACTCGACTGGGGAGATCACTGCTCCTGAAGTCTGCCTAGATCTCTCACTACAGTTATTATAGGTCTTCCAGCACTAGCAGATGAAGGTAGATTCTGTGAGGTAAACTTTTTGCTGTAGTACTTTTGGTGGCAGTCTAATGCCTCCCTCCTTTGGGCCCTAATCTGCCACATTTCCCATTACCTAGTGATACATGTACACCTCCTCTCCATGTGTCGAGTAGATGAGCTGTACATTGAACAGTAAATGTGATGCCTTCAGGTGACACTAGACTTTCCAGAGCAACTGGTCTTTTCCACAGGAAGAATCAGCTTTCCCAGAAGGTGATATGGTGACAGTTGGGTGACAGCCCAGGAAATGCCTCTGGTGTGGCATACTGTGTGATGGAGAAGTGGTTGTGGGATTTGATGCCTAGCACATGAAGCTTAGAAGATACAAGTGCGTGATGATTGTGGAGTTGTGCAAATACCGTGTGCGCAGCAGGGACCTGATTCCCTTTCTGTCCTGTTAATAGAGCAGCAGTGAAAGGTCTCGGGTAGCAGATGTGCTCAGTTACCATGTTCAGACTAACAATAATGAATTCTTATGAATGCTGAGAAAGGGTTCAGGAAGCTACCTGCCTGTAAGGCTATAAATCTCAACTAAATGTGTTTACTGGAGTCAGTTAAACTTGTAACTTAAATGTGACAAAATTTGATAGTAAGGAAGGAGATTACTATCATCTAATGTGAGATGTCCTTGCCCATGGCAGGGAGGGTTGTAACTAGATGATCTTCGAGGTCTCTTCCAGTGCTTACAATTCTATGATTATTAGGTGTCTGTGCAGGAAGAGTGGATCAGAGTGCTGACCCTTAGAAGTCAGCACCCCTGTGGTGGTTAAAGTATCCACTCTGTGCCCCACCGAGCTTCCACAAAACATACAAGATAGGACGTTTGACCACATGTACTTAAGGTCGTGGGTGTTAACTTCAGGCCTGCAGAGATCTGTGAACGCTAAGCTCACTATGACTACAGAAGGGATTGTTCAGCACTGAGGGAATCTCTTATGCAAAGATCTTTTTCCATGCAGCGGTCATAGGTGTATATACATGTATGGATTCTCATTCCTTTTCACACCTTAAAGAACATGAGAAGGTTGGGAAAACACAAAGTTGAAAAAGTTCAAGGTAAGAAAAAAAGGAAAAGAAAACAAAATTATGTATAACTGAGAGAGAGTTGCAATCTCTCCAGTTTTTTGCATCTCTGGACCCTTCATGTTTAAGCATCAGAACTGCAGTCTCTGCACTGCTAGCTGAACCATAGTCACAGCTGCTGGTATGGTTAGGTTTTGCTTATCAGGTTTCCTGAGGGGCAGGGAAAGCCTGGTTGAAGGACAGAGTGGGTTAGTGGGCTATAACAGGAATGTGCTAGTGAAATTTGCTGATCACATAAGGTTCAGAGGCATTGGCCATGGAGAAGAGAATGAGGGTCTCAGCCTTGGATTACTCTGGGTAATATAAATGGCATAAAATGGGGTAAGGCTACAGGGAATAACAACCTTGATATCCAGTGTTGCAGCTAGAAAGGGCAATACACCTAACAGGCAAGGTTTTCCTGCAGAGGCAGGGAAATCATGACCATGGCATTGACAAACCCTCCCAGGGAAGCCTGGGCAGAACAGAATTTCTGGGATGGCCACAGGCATGGCATACTGGTTTGGTGCCATTCTATGAAAGGAAGACACTAGCTATGTGTTTAGCCTAGGAAAGCAAAGTTTGAAGGAGAAGTGCTGACCTATTAAAGGTCTGCTGCAGATGAGAGAGCACAGAATTAAAGAGTGATATGCAGTAGCAGTCAGAACTGGTTCTCAGAGAGGAGAGAAATTTAGAAACAGCCTATAAATAGGAATAACAAGAAGAAGAAATTACTCATAAGAGGAACCCGAGTCCTTTGTTTGGGATTGAGACTTGCCTTGGAGTCATGGAACCTGATCTACCCAGGTTTGAGGTCTCCCCTATCACAACCGTCAGTTCAGAACAGTCCCACATAACCACCCTCCATTTTATGTCCCAGAATCTGTAACCCTGCTGTTCTTCACACACTCAGCACCCATTTGCCAAAAATAATAAGGCGCATAGAGATAAGAAGAAGGTGGTATGAAGTTTTAGCTGGGAGATGGAGATTTGAGTTATACAGTTCTGTCTTTATGGCTGGTTAATCCCAGCTGGATTTGTTTGTTTTAGTCATTTGAGACTCATCCCCTAGCAGAAATAAAAACATCTTCAGACTTATGACTATTTCATCATCTCTGTTTATTCTTCCTGATCAGAAAGTAGAGCTGTAAATCAGGCAGTTCATATTTGCAGTCTACATCTAGTTAAAGAAACGTTATCCTAGATCTTAATGAGATTAAAGCCTCCTTGGAACACAGAATATTAAATTTGGAAAGGTCTAGATGTCCACACGCACTCCTCATCCCACCTAAGTAGGCAGCTTTGCTATCAGGAGACATGGAGAGGAGATTTGCCTTAGTCCAGCTCCTACTGTTACAAACAAGGACAAGCATGACAAGCACTGCGACCAAGACCTTGTCTTGAATTTGTCTTGGCTGTTACGGCTTTGTAGAGAGAAGAGAGAAAAGATGCCAATCATTCAGGTCAGCATTTAAACTTCCACTCATTCTTCAACTGGTGGTCGTGTCAAGACGTTATCTGAGGACAACCTAAAATGATCAGCAGGCAACTCGATTTAGCATTAGCTGTAGCTAATTACTTGTAGCTAGTGCAGGCTCTTCAGAGGTAGCCTCTGGTGACAGTCCCATTGTACCTCAGCCATCTGTGCATGGCAGTGTAATGCCTCCAGCACCTGAAGTTATCAACATACCTAATGGTCTCTGCTAGGGTAAAACTCAAACACTACCAGGAAATGCAGTTGAGAATCCAGCTCCATTCCTGGGACCAACCAAGGGACAGCAAGTGCTCTCCAGCTGTGTTCAAAGGACTTCTAGAAACTGTATTTTTCCACTGAAGAACAAGCTGAGACAGTCGTTGATTGAGGTGGCTGCTCTCTATGGGAAGCAGTCTTCGGCTGCCCCCACACAATGTGGCAGACATCTCTGAGCAGAATTATCTCTGGGCATCTCACAGCCTTACAAACCAGGGTCCAAAAACAGTGGCAGGAGGGCATCTGAACAAGAATGAGTCTGGACGTGCTTGCTGGTGCATTCCAGAATGACCAGTTGGCAGTCACTCAGAGGAGGTTGCTGGCCTTCATCAGCCCCAAAGCAAACTCTGTATGCAGTTATTCAGCCTTCACGCATGGCAGGACATCACACAGACTCTTCAAATTCCCCTCATTCAGTGTTCTTCTGTAATATCCTTTTTCCTGGTCCTGTGTACACCCTGCTCATAAGTTGCCCAGCTTCTTCTGGGGGGTTCCCAGTCTTGCCTCTGCACTGCTGGCCCTGCCATCGTGATGCATGGCAGACCTGCTGCACAGGGTGTTTTGTTTGCTATCGAAAACCAGTTCCCAAATTGCTTTGTCATGGCCCCAGGCATATAGAGACAGCCCCCTCCAGCCCAAGTGGGCCTGGGAAAGTGCCTTTAGTTCTTTGCAGATAAAAATGTGGTGGGTTTGAACAAACTCTCCCTGAGCAACCTGCCCTGAGACCGTGCTGTGGAAAGGCATAAATTACTAGCTCCTGCCAGCTGCCTGGAGAGCATTAAATGACTCACTAGGCTTTTCTACCAATTTATTGTGATTTTAAAAAAATAAAATCATTGTTATTTAGCCTCCAAACCCATTTTTCATGTCCTCCTTTAATGGAATGCATTTACTGCTTTTTTTTTTTTTTTTAAACCCAAGATTAAGGCATGATTTTCTGTTTTTAATCCTGGGCTGGTCATTATCTCTGTCAAAGTTTTTGGTATGTCTGGGGATCCTTTCCCGTGTGTGTTAAGGGAGAGCAGAACTTGAAGCGAGCACAGACGTCCTGCATTTTTTCGTTGTGCCTGCCATAAAACCCATTTCTGTTTGAAATGAAGTCTTTTTATCTCAAAGATGCCTCTTACTTCTGCGATGGCAGCTGCCAGAGAAAATGTGTTAACCTTCCAGCTTATGCAGGGAGGTTGTGGCTGCATGTGTGGGAAGGAAGGATTGTTTTTTCTGAAAGGACCCTTTACCCGTGTGCAGATGCCCTTTCAGCACAAAACTCTTGCTCTTGGGGTTAGGGACACCAGGAGAAGAAAAGATGGAGTTTGCTCCTCAGGAAAACATGGGAAGAGCAATTGAATGGTGTGAGCGTGCTGCATTTTTAAGCAGTCCCTGCTATTGCTTGGCTCTGGTGAAGGCTAACATGCTTTTCTAGTGGAGCAGACGGCCTCCAAGAGGAGCAGCACGGCCCTTGCTGGCCACCTACACAACAGCACTTCGAGGTCTCAGTCCCAGCCTTTCCTGAAGCCTTCACCAGCCCTGGAGATGGAGGCGTGTGTGGATGAGACAGGTGCTTCTCAGAGCAGCATTCCTGGATTACATCACTGGAGAAAAACAAGGAATGCAAGCAGGGTACAGGGAAGAGGGAGGGAGGCGTACTGGAAGGATGGACCCAGAAGCAGGCAGGAGGAAAGAGAATGGCAGGATCCCAGAAGCAGAGGCAAAAAAAAAGTGCTCAGTGCTGTTGCCAACCTGGGGGCATCAGGCAAAGAGCATGGGCGTCCCGAGGACTGCGTGTGGCTGCGCTGGGCTGCGTGGGTGGATTTGCTATCTGACAGAGATTGCGCAGCATCTACATCGTCCCTATCTAATATATTGATTGTGATTAATGCTATTACACTGCGTATCTGATTAATTAAGAATGGCTCCCCACTTGCAACTGCTTCTAGCCCAGCAAGTGCATCAGCTCTTGCCCGGCAGATGCTGGCACTAATATTGCTGGTCCTGACAGTGGGACTCCTCACTGCCCATTGTAGGAGCATGGTGGACAGGGCACTAACAACAGGACTGGAGGATAACACCGCATTGTTGGCAAACCAAGCTTTGTCATCAGAAGGGTGGCTCCTTATGCCAGCAGAAATTACACTGAAGTGGGACATGTTCACCTGGTCAAATGGAGACTTAGTGAAGTCAGAGTTACTGCTATGCAGTGCTTTCATCTTCCTCACAGCCTCAGTGCCTTCATCCTCCTCGTAGTCCCAGATCCAAATCACTAGGCTGTAGGCTTTGCTCTCCCTCCAAATGGAGGTCTCAACACTATTTGGACAGGAAGACTTAAGGCTCTTTGTTGCCTTACATCTCCTTTGTCATCGGTTGTTTTTTCTTACCCATGAAGTTTTCTAGCCTTGCCAAGGAAAAGGCACAATAGGAACCTCCTTGCCTGACCTCCATATGGGGCAAATTTGGAGCTTGCACATCTGCATCCCCTCTCTTCTGTGTACAAAAAGAACCTACACGAGAACTGAAAGAGAGTGGTAGATTTTTGCAGCCTCTTCTACATGGAGGACAGGTCTCCCTCTGCCTTCCTCCTTATCCAGGGGCAAAGTCATCCTTTGTCATTCCCTTTACTTTTGTGTGTCCATCCTCCTCCTGCCCCAGGTGCCATCTCTCCTTGTGATACCTTTTTTTGTGGACATTTTTTGATAGCTGTTATCCTGTTACCATGACAACAGGCCTCCGTTTTGACATTGGTCTTGAAACAAGCCCAGGCTGATGATTTTCAAAGTTCCTGCATGTCTCAAATGGTCAGAGGCTGCCTTTGTGCCCTCTCTTCATCCCCAGCATGCCTCTGAGGCTGAGAGAAGAAGGGTGAAGTTTCCTTCTAATGAAGGCAGTGAGTGCCTGGCTACGTTTTTATGTATTAGTGAACCAGAGAGAGATTAAAGGAAAGAGACTTCACTAAAGGATTAGCAGATTTGGATATTCAACTATCTATTTAAATTATTATCCCTAATTATGAGTATGATGAAAGTCCACGTGGTGAGGGATTAGAAAAGAGTCAGAAGCAGCTCTTGGAGCTCTTGTGCTAGTGCCTGACTCTGGGGAGGGAAGAGCTCCACATTACGCTTTTGTGCACTCCATTCTGCTCTTTCTTGTCTGAGTGGAGAACAGCTCACTTAAAGTGGGTCTGAGGCCCTGGTGTTCATTTTCCTCCCCTGTGAACCCAGTCAGATGCATCATGTATAGGAGAAACCGAAGGTAAAGAGGACCTCCATTGCCTTCCTGGCTCCTCACCTTCTCCCTTTGCATCCTTTTCTGACTGGGCACGGTTTTCTTTGTCTTCTCACATCATGACATGATCAGAGGCTCAGCATTGTTTACAGAACGCTTTGGGGTCTTCACATATGCCCCAGACAGAAGAGTGATTAGTATTTAAATCCCGCTTAGTCTTTACTAAATAATAGATCTTTTGCCTCTGCTGCATTATTTTCAACTTAAAGGGCTCCAGAGTTGTTTGCAAAGGCAAGACTCGAGTTCCTGCTGCTGACAGAACTCGTGAAGGAAGAAAAGAAGGTGACTCTCACCAATGACAGAAAAACTCAACTCATACAGTGCCCAACACTGGAAGTGCTTGGGAGCAGGTGAGTTGAAGGATAGGGGCTTCTTCCAAGGAAGAATGCTGAAATTTGGCCAGGAGGTAGGGACTAACCCACATATCCTGCAGAGTGCACACAGAGAGGCTCTAGGTCATTTGGAGAGTCATTCTGGGGATGCTGAACCCCCATTTTCCTGGCAAGCTAGTACACTCCTTCTTGGCAGCCTGGGGGGACCAGAGTGAGAATCAACTACAATACAGAGCTGAGCACTGGGGACCTGAAAGGGGTTTAAGCTCAGGGTGAGCAGGACTGGGGAGGGGGAGAAACAGCTGGTATCTCTGAGACTGGATTTTGTCAGAGCCTTGGTGGTCCTAATCCCTTGTAAAGAGCAGACCTTGCTGGCAGCTAAGAGAAGGACCCTACGACCCCATGTGAACTGCTCCTTGGGGCAGCTTCAAGAGCCCCAAACCTCGCTGCACCATCCTGGGCTCTCTCATAGCTGTGGTGTCACACTGCAGATCTGACTGAATAATTTTAGTTTTGGGCATTGGGTGTTTGGGGGTGGGGGAAGGGAGGGTAAATTGCTGGCAAGAATTCAAAACACAGCAATTAATAGGATTAAAGTGTCATGTTTTACAGGACTGTGTACACAATTTACAATAATGGGACTTGTAATTATAAGTTCTCCCAACTGACAGGGAAGGCACAGCTTACCGAGTCAGAGTGCCTTATCCAGCACACCACAGCGTCTCTTTAGGATGGAGAAGAACTGAGGAGCAGTTCTTGGGAATGGCATCATTTTAGGGGAGGAGTTGAAATATAGTCTCTAGAGTAAACATGAGTAGTCCCAGGAGGGGCATGGAAACCACATCCAAACCAAACATCATCATCATTAGCAGGCCTGCAGAGCTCCAAGTTATGTCCTGCTAACCACAGCAGTATTGCCCCCAAACAGTGATAACCATGGCTTTCCTGAGCTTCTTGCTGAGAAGAAGGGAGGAGATCAGAGAGGAGGTGAGAAACCACATTTTGATCACTGTGACTCAGCAGAGATACGTACTCTGCCAGTTTCTCTACAGTGATGACCTTAGATTTGAGCATCTGATGGAATATGAATAAATGACGTACAGGGATCTCTACACAGAAGCCATGTGATCAGTTGAAAGGGCTCCTCGTGCATGGTTAGGGCCACTGCTCCAGATATCTCCCTGCCTCTGTCACTCTCCTGCCTGCAAGGCATGATGGCATGGTCCATGTCTCAAAGGAAAGGTCTTCAGGGTGTGCCCAGGGTGAGTAATTAGTAACATCATAATCATGACCCAAGAGGTTTCAGTAATTGGACTTTGCTACTTCATTTCATCTGCAGCACATAAATTTGGGGCTTCCCAGCGCAGGGAGACACAGGCGCCAGACAAGGTTGGCCTTTTTAATGTTTTCCATGTTGGGGCCCTCTCTGAATTTGGCTTCAACACAATTTTTTTCTTGGGCCCCTGCACCCAGAACTGGTTCTTCTGCACTCCCATGGCCATGGGCTCAGCTGCTTCCCAGCTCTGCGTCATTACCTGGGTCAGTGGCACATCCTGAGCAACAGTGCATTGTGCTCAGTCTGGCTGATGTGGGAAGAGCCAGTAGATAAACTAAGAAGCCTGAGAGAGGTGATCTGACCACTCTGTCTACAAATTCATCTCACACCATTAGCAATAGAAGCTGAATGCTACCTGTGAGTTTGCAGTCCTGGGACTGGTTTTGTGGTGCTGTTATGTAGTGTCGGGTTCAGATTCAGCTGGGCTGGCTAAACCAAGCCTCTGCTCTGCAACATCACAGTGGTTTGAACTAGCTCCAATGTCATCTCTGTGGGAGCAAGCACATTGAGGTAGGATCTGCCACTTTTCTTTGCCAGAAAACAATGAAGCTTCCCATAAGTGGCTCCCTTGCTACTACATAAGTATAGTCCAAGAAGATCTCACTTTTCCAGGAAAGAAGCCAGGATTGGGTTGTCCTTGACCTCAACAGATCTCCATTTGAAAATAGGCTTAAGACAATCTCTACATTGTCCAATACACCAGAGCTGTGACCTCTAGATCAATAGGTCCCAAAGCAGGGGTCCCCTTAGCTAGTGGGGTTACAAACACCTTGAAGACACATTCCTAGAAATAGGGCTATGGAATGGACCCAGCAGAGCTCTAGGAAGTGGATAATCCATGAGAAACTTTGGATACAACAAGGCTAGAGACTGCCACCACAAAGAAAGATGAGATTGCTACTGAAGGGCAAGAAGTGCCATTGGCAGGGAAAATGACACAATATCCATTTAATTTCTGTGGGAGACACCCAATGGAGCAAAAAAGGTGTCCTTCACCTGACACTAATCATCAGTCACCAGGATGTTTATGAAAAGATCTGCACAAAGATATTGCAGTATTTGGGGGATGCCAAGGGCAGAAAGTGGGCTAGATTTACTCAAATCTAATTTAGAAGGCATTTTTATGTGTGTTGACTTTGAAATTTACAGCAAGGACAGAACAAAGCTCATGCAACACAAAGGCCTCACAGTACCAAAAAAAAAAAAACAAACCCAAAACAAATCACCAACAAAGACAGCTCAAGTGTGGGGGTTAATCCCTATTGTCAAGAAAATCTGGAAAGCAGACCTCCTCCAGCTTGTGATGTGCCCATCTTCTTGCTATGCCAGTCTCTAAAATCTCTGCCCACAGCCAAGATTTCTTGTAGCTTTGTGCAGTTGTTACTCTTGCACCATTTTGACCTGAACTACTTATGTCATGTTTACAAAGTGCTGACAGAAACCAAATTCATCGTTCTTGGCTGAGGAGCTGGGTCTGCATATAATGAAGAGCAAGAGTTATGATTTTTTTTTTTTTGCCAGCTAGATTTATACTTCTGTCCAGCCATACTCCATGCCTGGGGGTTACTGACGCAAATAATTAATAAGTAAGTGAGAAGCTGGGCTGTGATTTCTGCATTCAAGTGCAAACAAAGTCCCTTTTGGGCTAGTTTTCTGATGACTGGCAAGAAACAGAACAACTCCAAACTCCCTGTCCCTTTTGCTTAAGGCTTTTCCTCCATGTTTCAGTAACAGAATTCAAAGTCACCCTCTGGCTGATTTAAATATTTCACAGCTTCCCAGGCCTTAAATGACTTGTGTATTATGAACAATAAATTACATTCAAAAAAGGCAGGAAGAAAGACCCAAGCAACTACAGACCAGACAGCCTTACCTCCATCCATGGAAAAGTAATGGAGCAGCTCGTTCTGGAGGCCATGTCTAACCACATGGAGGAAAAGAGGGTTATCAGGAGCAGCCAACATGAGTTTATCAAGGGAAGATCTTGCTTGACTAACCCAATAACCTTCTGTGATACCATGACCAAATGCGCAGATGAAGGAAGGGCTGTGGATGTCATCTACCTTGACTTCAGCAAGGCTTTTGGCACTGTCTCCAACAACATCCTCAGAGATAAGCTCAGGATATGGCTGATCTGTGAGGTGGATTGAAAACTGGCTGCACAACAATGTTCAGAAAACTCTCATCAATGACACAGAATCGAGTTGGAGACCTGTGGCCAGTGGTTTTCCCCAGGGATCAGTACTGGGTCCGGTTTTGTTCAATATCTTTATCAACAACCTGGATGAGGTTATTGAGTGCACCCTCAGCAAGCTCACTGCAAAACTGGGGGAGTGGCCAACACCCCATCAGGCTGGGCTGCCATCCAATGAGATCTGGACAGGCTGGAATGCTGGACAAAGGCTAACCACATGAAGTTCAATAAAGACAAGTGCAGGGTCCTCCATCTGGGGAGAAATCACAACAGGCATGCATTAGGAGAAGTGTGGCCAGCAGGTCTAAGGAGGTTCTTCTCCCCCTCTACTCTGCCCTGCTGACACCACACCTGAAATACCTGAAGTCCAGTTTTGGGCCCCCCAGTTCAAGAGAGACAGGGACCTGTGGGAGAGAGTCCAGCAGAGAGCTGCGAGGGTGACTGGGGGACTTAAGCATCTCTCCTACAAAGAGAGACTGAGAAACCTGGGGTTGTTTAGTCTGGAGAAGACTGAGAAGAGATCTTATTGATGTTTACGGATATCTGAGGGGTGGGTGTCACGTGGATGGGGCCAATCTGTTCTCGATGGTCAGCAGTAAGACAAGGAGCAACAGCTACAAATTGGAGCATAGAATGTTTCACCTCAACATGAGAAGAAACTTCTTTACAGTGAAGGTGACAGAGCACTGGTACGGGCTGCCCAGAGAGGTTGTGGAGTCTTCTTCTCTGGAGACTTTCAAAACTCACCTGGATGTGTTCCTGAGCGAACTATCCTAGGTGATCCTGCCTTGGCAGGGGCGTTGGACTGGATGATCTTAAGTTCTGTGATTCTGTGATCACAGCATGGGCAAGTGGGTTCATCTTAAACATGAAGCACCTCTTCCTGAGTCAGTGACTTCTGCCAGATCAATTTTAAAGCCATTGGTATTTAAATGGCATCTGTGCAGGGGACCTGCAACCTGTCTTTTTGCATGCTGAGGTCAGTAACTGCCTACTGAATGCCATCAAGAGTATGTATTTTAGTTATCCACACCTTTTGCCAGGGAGATTATTGCTTTGTTCACAGAAGTCATGTGTGAATGGGAGTATTGCTGGGGATTGTAAAATAGTGGAATGGTAAAGTTGTAGAATGCCTTGAGTTGTAAGGGTTTAAAGATCATCTAGTTCCAACCACCCCGTCATGGGCAGAAACATCTCCTAGGAGCTCAAAGCCTCATCAAGCCTGGGCTTAAACACTTCCAGAGATGAGGCATCCACAACTTCCCTGGGCAACCTGCTCCAGTGTCTCATCATCCTCATATTGAGTTTCTATGTAACTTCTTCCTAGTATCTAGGAAGAAGATCTTTAAATGTGCCAGGAGACTGCAGTGTTTGATGGTTGGAGCTCTATATTTGGTCTTGAGTCCTGGATTTGACTCTTTATTGCATATTTAGTCCTCTGAGGTGTCTGCCACTCCCATACCTCGGTTTCTCCAACAGTAAACTGGAGACAGTGGTTCCCCCTCTCTATAAAGGGCTATAATGTACTCCTGAGAAACAACTCACATGAGAGTGGTTACATTTTCAATACACTGTTAATAAATACTGCAATACAAATAATTTGGTAGCCTTACATGTAATTATATACCTCCCTTAATTATTGAACAGATACTTTAATAAAATATGTGACAAATAATTCAAAATCTATTTAAGGAAAAAAAAAAGTGCAAAAAGTTCTTTCTGTAAATATGGGCAAAAAATAATTTGTGTATTATTTAAGAATCAGAGCCGTGCTTTGCTCTATCTGTAGAGAATAATTGAATGGAAAAATATTGAAATTAGTGAACAACAAATTAATAATTCACGTAGTATTTACAGTCACAGTGCACTGTATTTTCCATCAAGTGGATGTTCTCTTTTCACCAATCGACTGAGGAGCTGCTGCAATCTAAGGCACTTGCACCTGGGCACACTGGTGAGCCATTTTGTGACTTGAAGAATGCTACTGTGAGTCTTGTCAAGTTATCCACCTGGCACTGGGGCCAGCAAAAACCTGCCAAGATAGAAAGCCATCCCCTGACTAGAATTCTGCAAATCTCAGCTGCAGTGTCCAGAACATTGTACAACCTCTGCTTCATGTGAGGACTAACGATCTCATTTGCATACTCTGCATCCTAGTTCAGTTATCACAGACTGAATCAAGTTTGTAGCCCACAAAGAAATTGATTTTAACTTATTTTCCTTGCTCCAAGCTCTGCAATGGTCAGTTTTGGAGGTAATTGTCCTATGTTAACATTTATTCTTCTCTGAAATTGTCTGAAAATCTATTGCTTTGCCTGTGGCAAAATCTGTGTTACTCAGTAGAAATAAGAAGTCACTCAGGGTTCTCATCTAAAGAGGAAAAGGGAATAGAGAACAAATTTTGTCACAGACCTCCTGTAGGATCTTGATGAATTACTGAGAGACAAGCTGAAGCCGTCACTACATTGTGCAAATTTTGGGGAAAAAGGAACAACATGGGTGGCCTGCTCTCCTGAGTCCTTCTGCTTTAGCCTCAGGGGCAGTGCCAAGAGATGTGCACCCTCAGTATCCAGAAATTGGGTGCTTAGGGCACCTCAGTGTTGAATCAGCACTGTTATGGGGGTGGTTCGAAAGCAGTGACTCATTGTGGAAACATGAGATCGTCTCTTTGGAGCAGCTTGTGGATAACCAGATTGTATTGCCAAAGACAGCCCCATCCAGCAGTGGGGGCATCCCCAGCCATGAAGTGTCCTTACACCTTTCTCATACAGCAGTGCAGGAGGAAACGTTGCAAGGGCAGTGTGGGGCCAACCTCCATAGGCAGTGGTGTCTGAGCTGACAGACAGCAGGCTGGGGATATCTGTATCTGTCTGCAACATCCCTGTTAAATCAGCCCTCCCACAGCAACTGCTGGGAAAGAAATTTCTGTGGGTCAGACCTTTGCTTTCAGCTCCTGTCCCTAAAGGAGGCTGAAGTCCCGCAGTCAGGCAGATTTCATGTGGGCAGCCCTCCTGGGAGGGAATCAGACCTGAATTCAGCAGCTTTTGGGCCACTTTAGTTCCAGCTGACAAACCTTCCACTTTTTCTAATGACACTGCCCAGGGCATGTCTCTAGATTTCAGTGCATTTAGAAGTTTTGAGGTTTTTTGGTGCTGAATCATGGGGGAGAAGGCCTTTTCCAAGGCTCTTTGAACAGGTTTTTCTAAGATCTAGATTTATGTTGTGTCCCTTCCCTTTCTTCAGATCTGAAAATTAAGTGCTGCCTGACTTCTCCAGGAGATTAGCCCCAGAGCAATCAGATGTTGTTTCTTTTCCGAAGACCCAGAGCATTCACAGCATCTGTGAGCTCAGCAGCCTGGAATGGGGAAAAATAAATGTTTTTCTTTACTAGCTCACTGGTCTAAATCCTGGTCAGTGAATGTCCACTTGAAGTGGTCCTGTCAGAAGAGCTGAACCTTGTTTCTTGTCCCAAGCCCTGAAAGGGGCAGTGTCAAAGGAGCAAGATGCCAAGACATGCTTGGAGATAAGTGTTAGTGTGGCTAGGATAGAGTCAGGGAGCTTTTTAGGGAATCAGGGACTTTGGTGAAAAAGAAATAAATGGTAGGTGGTTCTCTAGCATGGACCATCACCAGGGAGAGGCCCTGAGCAGTGAAACAAGCCTTCAGCCAGGAGTTAAGAGTGCTAAACCAAAAAGGGTCTGCTGAGTAAGGAGACAAGGAGCTGTGTCCATTTTTGCATCACTTAGACATCAGCCCTCAGGGATGTGTCTGGATTTGCAGATGAGGGTGGTGAGTGGAGTCACTGGAGATCTAAATTGGCGTTATCTTCTCCGTCGGGTTCCTCTTGCCTTTTCGCCTAGCAACCCTCAGGTGACAGCTCACCAGCAGGGGTTTGTAGAGCACTGTCAGTCGGTCATTACTGCCAGAGATGTTAGCCACTGATGGGACAGAGAGGGAACGGGGGTTATCTGAGGGACAGGAGGTACCTTTTACCCCAGCCGTCATTTCCTTTCCTCGCCTGGGCTCACATGACTTCATATGTGACAAAGACAGGGGTATTATCTTCAGCTCTGTGAACAGATTTTAACGAGGCAATTCCATTTCTGCTTTACATTCATTGAATGTCTGGATGCAGAGAAGAGGCCTTGCACAATTATTAAGCCATTGTCAAACCTGTAAGCGGTGGCAAGCCAGAGCTGTTGTTCATGCTTCCAGGCCCAAATCTCCTGCAGAGATTGTGGCAGCCACCTTGCCCCAGCCCACAGTCAGGTACTCGAGGAGTCGATGGTCAGGCACTGTGGGGTGAAGGTTGCTTATTAAAGCAAACATCTTACCCTTCAGGGTTAAGGGTACAAGACCGTGGAGCATAAAAGCCAAACATGAGTTTCACAAATGTTACTTTACCATCACATCAGGGTGGTCTGGGTACAGGTTACAACAGGAGGGTCCTCTTGTCTTGTACGTGATGAGGTCTGGTAGAGCTGAGCAGGGACTGGCCCTAGACTGCCTTGGACACTCACAACTATGTTAAGGAGAGGAAAGTGAGATGATGTGATCCACATGGCAACACCTGCTATTTTCACTTAATCTTCTCCCACATTTTTTGATTCCCATCATCTATAACTGTTTGCTTGTGCGAGGTCCTCAGTCATAACCTTGCCTTGATCATGGAGCAGTGCCTGGAGAGAGGTGCTGCAGATTTTGTCCTACTTTGGCAGGTTTATAAAGTTAGGGGCTGGGGCTGGCTGTTCCTGGCAGTGGTATCTGTTCTACCATCTAGGTGGGACCATCCCTTTTTTCAAGGGGAAACTACTCCCTTGTGTGTTTATCGCTGGAGATAGATCCCATTGCTGCCATGAGTAAGGACCGTTTTCTGAGCCTTTGGCATGTATTTGATATATTTAGCAAGTCTCATGTTAATGCTGCTGTTTCTTTAGCTCATGAGAACACCAAAAGAAGAACTGAACAGAGATTTAGATGATTTTCTTTGTTCTCCTCAAAATATAAAGGGCATTATTCACACTGAAGACGCATTTTAAATCAAGAAAGTCTGCCTCCCTCTCTGTACACATATAATGTAATTTCAACTATAGTTCAAAAATGAGGAATGTTATCTTTATTAAGGTTAATTATATTCAAAGACAATTAGTGCAAATGAGATGTCAAAAATATTTTTTGCATTTATAAAAAAAAATTAAATTCCAGTCAGCCTGATTGTGCAGGAAAAAGCCTAAAAATACTGCATCTCATATTCCTTCAGACAGAATTTTTGCCATTGAAATCAGAGAAGGAAAACATCCAGGTGCGCAGGGGCAAGTAAACATAATGCATCCCATATACTTGCAGAAACATCTAGAAACCAAGCACTATCCCCATGGATTGATAACGGGTGGTACAAGGAAGTGTCAAGACCAGCTCACTGTTTGTGGCTGGTCAATGATTACTGCTATGGCTCTCATCATGGGAGTCTTACTTATCTAGTTGATGCTACCACAGCAAAGAGCAGGTGTCCACATCTGCTTCAGCCTGGATTAGAGACAGCAGGCTGTCTGACAGGCATCGTCTCATCCAAAACAAGTCAGACAAACCCTGCCCTCTCTTATGGGCCCCTAAACCATGAGACCAGTAAGACAACCTCAGTTGGATATATCAGCATGGGAACACTGTGCTAAATCCCACCCTTCAGAGCCTCTCAGGCGAAGTGTTTCTCTTGCTGTCAGTGCTTTTTTCAGTGTTCCTCTCTAGGTTTTAAAAGAGGCTGATGTTGCTGCTATCTATAGGTTATGCAAATCAAACCCTTTTTTCCCCCCCAAAATACACCACCTTTGCCATATTTCTAAATATGAAGACGCTAAATAAATATCTCACCTTGGCTTGGCAAAGGAATGATGGTGAGGATTAGAGGGTAGAAATCTATAATATCCAGAATGAAGTGGAAGACAAGAAAAGGGAACAATTAGTTTTTGGCTGCTTCTTCCAATACAGGAACCAAAGGGCACTCAGTTTTCACATAATGGGTCGAAAGGCAGCAAGAGGAAGGTGTTCCTACAGAAAGCATCACCTGTGCAGCTGATGTCCTTTGAGAGCTTCAGGAAGAAAAAGAATGAAACCCCTTAAAAGGGCATTAAGAGTTATTAAACAGAGTGGTCCGGAAGTGACCTCTTCCGGCGAACTCATGGTCTGACACTGTTATGGAGGCTGTTGGTGTGAAGCATGAACCCTGACCACTGTTGCAAACCCAAGAGAAATACTGATTAAAACACAGTTGTCCAGTACAGGACAGACAGTGCTCAGTGGTGATGGGAGGAAATCCAACATATATTAGTGGCTTTAGAGACAATATCATCTTCTGTCAAAAAAGCACAGCAAAGGAGCCCAGATGGACTCCAGAAAATGGGAAGCTGATCTGCAGCGTGGCCTCAGGCAAACCATTTCCTTGATATTGCTCCTGACCCTGCTTTGTCTTACTAACATAATGGTCACCCCTGTAGGGCAGAAAGAATCTTTTACTATTTTCCTGTTCAATTCTTAAGAGAAATCAGCCCATCTCTCAGGCAGTGTCTCTCATTGTGCTTGCAATAGAGACCAAAATTGCCAATAATTATGTCTATTATGGAAAAAAAATTACCATTCCAGTGTGTATTTTCCTCTGCATATTTGAAGCTATTCCATTTACAGACACCCTCCATGTGTCACTCTGCTTATGGACTCTGATGCAGATGGTCCAATTATTTATTAATCTGGTTTTAAAATATCCTCAGAGTGTTTCAGCAGGAGACACTTTCTTCACAGTCCCAATTTCAGCAGACTGAATAAGAATTTCACTGTTGGATTTTCTGGAGAGCAGGATTGAGGCTTCTTTTTGTTGTTTCTGACCTTCCTGTTCACATACTGCCAACTTCTTTTAGACCTGAGAGGCAGTTACTCTTGTGGTGCATTCATATTTTAAAAATGTCCGAAATTGAAGGGACTACATCTTAAATCTTTGCCTGCATCCCCAGAGTGTTTTCATACTCTCGCAAGCCATAGCAACATGGATAAGAAAACGCATTAGATTTTCTTGAATTGACAGTTAAAGAGCTAGATTTTGTTTTGTTGGTGTCCCCCCCTTTCCGACATATGCCCTGGAAGATGTCTGAGATGTTGGCTGCAGACTTGAATGAACTGGTTTTAGTGTCAGCTCGTTGGATTTTGCCCTCTCCACCTTACGAATGTGCAAAGTTGGCCAGGTGATTCACGCAATCCGGGCACCGCAGCTGAATCAGGCATCACTGACTCAGGCTCTTCCTTTGCCCTGGCATGGAAGATGTGTCTCTGCAGAATAAGCACATTTAGTCAATCTCCCTTAGCTAGTTCTTGGGCTAGCCACCAGCCATATTCATGGGCTGGGACATGTATGCTGCACTGAAACCCAAAGGTCAAATCCACTCAAACCATGGGATACTTCAAACATCAGCTTGGGAATTGCACCCTTGCTCTGTGAAAGCAGAGGAAGTGCCAGAAAACCTTCTCACCACATTCACCACCACTTTTACAGCACCAGTATCTGAGTACCATTGCTGATGTGCAGTCCAGAAAGCACTCCTGCAAACTTCCACTGGCTTCACAGGATGAAGCCTGAAGATAACCATAGTTTTCAAAAAAATCACAGCAGAAAATACACACAAGACTAAAGTCTTGTGCATGTTGTGAAGCTGAAGTTGTGGTACTGCATTGCTATTGCCACAGCCATCCTGAGCACACCTGAGAGAGGGACTGCCCTCTATTGAATGATACCAAGTGTATTTAGAGGTCTGAACCTCTGCCTCCCATTCATTGCTCTGCCCTACATGCAGAAATCATAGGAAATTTGATAAGCTTGTGAGGCTTCCACCTCCAGTAGGCTAGTCTCACAAGGCTCCAATATACTCCATCTCATGCAAATAATGTTTCTGCATTTGAGGTTGTAAAGGTCTTGCACACATCAGAAGCAGGAGGATGTAGGTTTCCTCGTGTCTGACATGTCCACCCCTAAGAAAAAGAAAACAAACAAAAAACTATGAACAATAGAGAGAAGGTAACTGAGCTCATAGAGGAAGCCTGGTGTTGTGCATTGATAAAACAGAGAAAGAGCTTTGTGTTGTTCTTGAACATAAGGTGATTTTGGATGACCAGGATGCTGTGGGCTGAACAAGACAAATGAAATTCTGCACCACTGTGGAAAACAGTCTCCCTACCAGCTGTCATCCAGTATTGATACCTCTGTGTATGTCTGCAGGAAGGGCTGGGTTGGGATTGTATGAGGAGCAGACTGCCCATGCTTAAAGGCTTTCAACTCAGAAGCAGTGGGGACAGGCTACAGATGTAACTACAGCGATGTCATCTCATGAGCAGCAGCTCAAGAGTCCAGGAAAAGGAAACAGCTGACAGGGGATGTGGTTTATACCTGTAAATACAAAAGAGAGAGTGAACTCAAGAGAATGAAAGAAAGCTCTTCAAACACCCAAAATTATGTTACAGCAGGAATATTTATTGTAGATAGAGCTGGAATGAATTTAAGGCAAAACTTGCTTATGGTTTTAAGTGAGCGAATAGGGTGGTTTTGGAGAAGCTTTCCAGGAGGAGTTTGAGCTTTAATTGAACTGATTTTATAATGGAGCAGAGCATATCTGTGTGCAAATTTATATGATGTGCAATATCAGGTGACTGGAGCTGGCTGCTTAAGCTATCTCTTCAATCTTCTATCTGTTCAAACCAGGCTCCAATTTCTTAATGTAAAGGCATGAGGTAAAGGTATACCTCAGTTAGCAAGGGAAGAGCAAGGAAAGAAGTGTGGTTGGCCACTGGGCCTCTCCTCTCCTGGATCTACTTTCCACCATGGTCTGTTCTCTGGTGTTGGGTTGGAGGTTCACAGTTCTTGGTCTAAGGAGATGTCATCAGGCTACAGCACAAGGCAATGAAAACTTCTACACCAAAGAAACATCTTCCTCTGAAGTCAAAACTGGTCTCCTCTTTCTGGAGAGCCTCTCTTGAATGCTCTTTTGCTTTTTTTATTCTCTGGCTACAGGGATAGGGTTGTGTTATTCCTAGTACAGAAGCAATCTAGAAAAAGCATCCACAGAATGGCAGAAATATTGTGTCTCATGACATATGAGGGCTGCAGAGTCAGTACAACGGGAAGCCCAGCTGGGAGAATTTTTGTTCGCTTTCTCCCATTGCATTTCCTTGAACTTTGCTCAACTCTCCCTGCCTAATCTTGCAGCTTTCAGCAGACCATATGCATATCGTGGCTACCTGTCCCTCTCCAGCCTTTTTGCTGGCTTCCAGCATGGGTATTCTGCTGTGCTAAACCCCCTGTGGGTTTCTTGAATGTGAATCAGGACAAGCAATTCTCAGATCAGCTATGATCACTGAAAGGAGCCAGTTCCAGACTCTCACACATGGTGGGGGAACAAGCAGATCTCAAACTGGTAAACACCTTACTGCTCATTTAGTATTATCGCTGAGCAGAGCTCTCATTTGCTAGTACATCTAGCTGATCTTGTTACAATTGCTCTTGAACTGCAGAGAAGCATCCTTCAGAATAGTTCCAGGTAGATCTCAAGATCTGCTTGGCTGGCAGATAGTTCTGAGTATCTCCCAAGTGAAATAAGTACTACTTCCACCTAAATAGGATCTATGAGCCATTCAGGGGAATAGAGGGGGGGGGGAAAGAGAAAAAAGTATTTGCCCTGAGGCAATGTATCCCAAAGAACTCAATAGCATCTCCAGCTTGCTGCTGCCAGTGCTTGTCTCTCAGATAATACAGGCTAAAAAAGCTTTCTTAAAATGCAAAGGAAAATACATAAATGGAGGAAGTGATGGTCTTTGGGGTACAGATATTATAATTGTTTCCAACAGTTTTGGTCTTCTACAATATTTTATCCTGCCACGCTTGCAAAAAATATCATTAAAGGTGGATTGTGGTGGCTCTAAGGACTGCTCCCCATGTTTTCAGCAGATCAGAGCTGAACGATGGCTCATCATAGGTTCACAACAGTGCAGGCAGCAGCTTCAGTGCTGCAAACAACTCAGAAATGCACAGAATTACAGCAAAATCACGGACAAGAAGTGAATGCCTACTTGAAGGGCTGCTGGATTGCAGTGCCTGTTTCTGTGAGTTGAAAGGTAGGGTAGGGACATGTCCTTCGTGCAGTGCCATGGTTCCCAGGTAGGTTTGCAGATGGCAATAATGGTTGTCATCAGCTGAGCTGATACCAGTTGAAAAATACCCTGAGCCACAGAAAAAAACCTGTGTCAAGTACAGACCATATACAGAGGCTCTGGATTTAGTGGGGTTGTACAGAAAAAGGTGAGGGTGAGTAGCCTAAGGAGAGGATAAAGGTATGAGATAAAGATTGTAAGCCCCAAATGGAGAGATGGAAGGATGTTGAGCACCAACCAAAACCAAGAGTGAGCCACCCCATTTTCGTGGGCCTTAAACTTGAGAAACAGTGGTTCATGGACAGAAAAATGATTTGTAGCACCAAGATCATCTCAAGCTCTCAAGAATTGGGGGAAAAGATAAAATCAGAGATGAACTCATCTTGAGTACTGTGTTCGGTTTTGGGCTTCCCAGTAAGAGGGACAGGGATCTGCTGGAGAAGGTTCAGCAGAGGGCTATGTGGATGATTAGGGGACTGGAGCACTGCCTTATGAGGGGAGGCTGAGGGATCTAGGGCTTTTTAATCTGGAGAAGACTGAAAGGGAATTTAGTAAATGTTTATAAATCTCTGAGGGCTGGGTGTCAGGAGGGAGGGGACAGGCTTTTCTCACTCGCTTCTTGTGATAAGACAAGGAGCAATGGATGTAAGCTGCAGCACAGGGGGTTCCACCTCAGTAAGAGGGAACTTCTTTACTGTAAGGGTCACAGACCACGGGAACAGGCTCCCCAGAGAGACTGTGGAGTTTCTTTCAAGGCCCATCTGGATGTGTTCCTCTGTGACCCGAGCTAGATTATGGTCCTGCTCTGGCAGGAGGGTTGGCCTCAATCTCTTTGAGTCCCTTCCCACCCCTAACATCCTGTGATCCCGTGACCTTGGTCTAATGACAAATATTGCCTTCCTGTTGATTGGTCCCATAAGCATGAATAGAGACACCCAATCTGGAGCCCAAAAATCAGCAAGGATGAGGGAGGTTAGGCATGATGTACCACGCTTTCTATCTGTGGCAGTCCAGTTTTCTGGTCCTGCACTATCCAGAGTTTCCTCTAGGGACTGGAGAACTGTGAGGAGCTTCTGAATGACAGAAGCTTAAAGATGAAAAGTGCTTAGCTTCAGGTTAGAAAGCTGATGGCAGCCCTTTATTCACATCTAGCCATTAAACTGCTCTTGAGACATTTTTTGCCCAAGAAGCATGCATAGCAGAGGTGAATGCAGGAGAAATCTCAGCCAGATCAGTTCAGATCTCACGTTTCCATGTGCACCTGGCTGTGTTGTGGACCAAGACTTACCAATCTGTCCCCAAGGGTTCCAAAGTGACCCCTGGGGTTGCCCAGCCTACAGTGGTGGAGAGACGAATTCCTTCTTGAAAACATAGGGTAGGTGTTTACTGGTCACTGCAGGCTACTAGGTGACTTCTTTTTCTTCCCTGTGACAAGAGCTGTAATTTAGGAATAAAAGTAAGTTCATATTTTGTTATTAAACACTCTAAATACATGGCAGGAATGAGCTCGCAGAGCACACACAAGCACTATATGCCCACTCAGAGACAAGCAGAGGAGACAGGGGAAGGGGAGGCTGCAAAAACAATCAGTAGTACCTGCTCTCTGTGTGATCACAAGACTGGCAAGACCAGTCCTTGGAGGGAGGTGCAGGTTAACATTGCCATTCTACCTAGGTGGCTACCTCCCTGCCTCTGTCTTCCTGGCCCACCAAAGACTTCATTTTCTTCCCACATTGGTTTTCAGACAAGCACACAGCCACTCAAGTGCCAGCAGGACCATTGAAGTCAGCAAGAACTTTCCAGATGTCTGTATGACCAGGGCAAACCCATACCCAGGAACCTCTGTTTATTAAAACAGACTTTAAAAGTACCCCCTCAGAGCTGCTCCAAGAAGCAATTCAACTCTGGAGACAGTGGGATTGTTCCTGGACAGGTAGCCTGAGACTCCCCAGGAGAAGACCCTGGTGACTCATCCAAACCTTAAACCAGCCTTGCTTTCCACTCTTAAAGGATGCACATTGGGTGTTCAAGCATCTGACAGGACTACAATGAGCCAAATGGCTCTAAAACACAAGTTAGAGAAGACTTGGGTAAGAGAATTCCAGAGTTACTTTTTGGAGAGGTGGAGTGCTGCAGCAGCAGAGGTAGGTTCTGATACTGTGTGTTCCTTGCTGAGGACGTCTGAGACACAACAGCCTCAGATTCTCCCTGGGCAGGTTTTAGGGAGTTGGGCTCCTGGAAATGTTTTCTACTTAAGCCAAGATGCTTTTAGTTTTAATTTAGTTTTAGTTAGTCTCTTCTCCCTAGTATCAGGTAATAAAATGAAAAAAAATGGCCTGAAACTGTGCCAAGGAAGGTTTAGGTTGGACACAAAATTTTTTTGCTGCAAGAGTGGTCAGGCACTGGAGCAGGTTGCCCAGGGAGGTGGTGCAGTCACCATCCCTGGAGGTGTTCAAGGAATGTGTGGCCATAGGATTTTGGGATGTGGTTTAATGGCCGCAGTGGTGTTGAGATGAAAATTGGGCTTGATGATCTCAGAGGGCTTTCCCAACCAAAACAATTCTATCCCAACACAATCCTACTCCTTCGTGAGCTTCCAGTTCAGCCAAGCGCTTAAGCTTATCGTAAATTAACAGAAAGAATCAGCTACACAGAGAGGAGTTCAGCCTAAGTAAGAAGGCCCTGCCAGAATCCATGGATGATGTTAGAGGAATCATCAGTTCTCTCCCTAACTAACCAGGGGGCCACCAGGCCCCCTGGCCTTTGATCCCCTTCACCATTCACCCAGTGTGCACCATGGGGACTCACCAGTGACAATGGGAGGAGAACCCCTCTGCCCATTTGGGCAAGCTTGGGGCTTCTGCCTTTCCTGGGGCCCGTTATAAAGGGGAGCGGGCAGAGAGGACAAAGTGGTCACACCTGGGGTGAGAGGAGACTCCAACAGAACCCAGGTGCTCTGCATTTGGAAAGAATAACGGATGAAATACAGTTTGGGGTGGGAAAGGGGCAGATATCCTGGAAAAGAGTGGGTGGTGCTGAAAGGAGGGAGATGGAGAGGAAAAGGAGGGAGATGGAGATCAAAAGAGGAAGGTGGGGGAAAAGAAAAGGGATGGAGAGGAAAGGAAGAAAATGGGGGGAAAGAGGAGATGGAAAGGAAAGCAGTGAGATGAGGGAGAAGTAGAATTAAACAAACAAACAAACACCCCCGCCCCCCCAAAAAAAAAAAAAACCAAACCCAAACAAACAAACAAATAAAAAACCACAAACAAACCAAAGTGGTCCTGCTCTGGCAGGGGCGTTAGACTGGATGATCTTTTGAGGTGATTCTGTGCTTCACTACTAATGCTTGAAAAGAAAAGTTGTAATAGAACTGTTCCATGTTCCAGGGCACTTAGGATCTTCCTTCCCCTGCCCCGGAGGCATGTGGAAGCTTTTCTATGTGTGACAGTCTCCATAACTGAGTTGAGCGTCAGTGTGCAAAAAGCCTGGATACACTAACAGTAATGATAGGTAGTTTCCCTTGCAGGCCCTGTGTTTGCTATTGCCCCATCATCTTTTGCAGCCGTGCCACATGATATTTTTTCTGAATGAACAGTGCAGGTAGATATGACACAGTGTAAGCAGCCTTTTATTGCCATCTGCCCCTGACATTCTGGGGTGAAAAAGGATGCAAAGAAGTCATGTAAAGAGCAGGCAGGGAGGAAAAGAAAGGTTACAACTGCATCAGGCAGGCAGGTTTGAGAGACCACCTTTGCATATCTGAGCTCGTTTGATAGTGCAGGGAAAATACTGGGTTTACTTCTGGAAAACAATATGCAAGGCTCTGTACAAAGCTGGGGACATTGCAAAGCCCTGCTCTGAAGGCTCGTTCTCCAGATGATGGGCAGATAATCAGCCCTGAAGTTACCCTGTCTGAAATCCCAAGGCCCAAAGCAGACAGACAGAGCATCACCTAGGGCAAGGCTGGACTTGACCTGCTGGCAGTCTTGAGGCAGCCTGACTTTAACATGTTCAGCAGCTTGTCTCTGCCTCATAGGGAAAATCAAATAACAAATCTCTCTGGGTTGCCACCCCACTGCCACCTCTGCACAGACGGTGCCTCTGTCGACTGCAGCCTGCATGTAGGCAGCAGTGGGCAGGGCTTGGCACGCCTGCGCCGCCAGCCCGTGTTTACTCCTCACACCAGAGCTCTTTGCTCTCGCTTTCCTTGGCACTTTCACACCTCCTTCCCTGTCACCACATTATGCTGAGGTGACCACTTCCCCTCTGCCTTGCCTTTGGTGAGCTCCAGGCCTAGCCCTCAGTGTCGCGTTCATGTGCCCAAGTTACCTGCAGGCTGTGCAAATAAAATCACCCTTGCAGTGGCAAGTCCCAAATACATTTGCCAATGTATTGTGCCAGGTATTTCTGACTTACCTTGGGGAAACTCTAACTCAGCTCATGTCCCTGCTTCCTTTCCATATAATCAGGTAAAGGGAGAGGAAAAAACCCTTCTGTATGTATGTGCAGAACTAATAGTCACAGGTAGGATTATATATATATTTTTTAAATTTATTTTTATTTATGTATTTCCTATTAAACAATTAATTTAAGCAGAAAATGAGCTGGTGACCTGGCTACCCTGCTCTCTGTGATCCAGCCAGCCCTGAAACACATAACAGTGCAGCAGAGCACACTTCAAGACCTGCCTTCTGTGTGCTCAAAGTTCATCAGTGCTGTTACCGGGCAGACTTTCATCTCTGACATCTCCCAAGAAATTAAAGAATACAAATTAAATTAAAAATTCAGAAACTGTGGCTCTCCTTCCAGTAGCAGGAAAGCAAAATTGCTGAAGATCCTGGGCAGTGAAGCATAGGATGCAGGTCCCACGTGGAGATCCCACTTAGATTCCTCTGCTGGTTGCTGGCAGAGACCAGGGATGGTGGCCAAGCACAAGTAGGAGAGCTGAAGGGCTCAAAAGGAGAATTTCCACCTTCCAGGTCCTGGGGCTGTTAGAAATCCTCCAGCCTCTCGGGGTGATTGCAAATGCCCTTGCCAGCAGGCACTACTAGTTTCATTTCCCACTTGCTGCCTCTCAGAAATAATTCTGAGTGAATTTATTGCCTGTGAAAATATGTGGATATGAGAGTTGAAGGCATATGTGTCTTGGGCAGAAACCATGGATGCAGGCATGGTACCCTGACCATGCTCTGCTGTCCCTGGAGCCAGGGGCCTCACTGAGCACCCCAGCACTTCACAGAAGCTGGAGGTACTCATTTTGGAAATTAAATTAAAAAATATCATCTCCCATTGCCCATTCCTTTCAGCAAGAACAGAGAAGTCAGGCCGAGGATTCATGTGGAGACATAATAAGAGATGGATGTGCAATAGTAGAATGATTTCTTTTCCCTCAAAGGCTCAGGTTGGTTTCACGTAATGCTGACTGTGAGGGCACCTTCCACATAAACGCCCCTGTGGATGGACAGGGCTCTGGCAAGGGATGGGACCTTCCTTCAGAGCAGACATGGGCTGCCCCAATACACAAGACTGGCAGATGGTCTGACTACCAGAGTGACTGTCAGTGCCCATGCAGGCTGGTGACCAGCCATGTTTAACCATGTGCTCTTCAACAGCCTTGTTCACTCAGGGTCTTAAAACCCTTGACAAATGCAGATAAATAAAGTCTCTGGCTGTCAATCTGCAGTGGACAGGGGTCATTACCCTGGTGCATAGAGCAAGGATCCTGATACGGAGATTGCCCCACACCCTACAGCATGTCATCAAGCGGAGCTGCAGAAGGGAGATGCAGTGCTGGAGCCCATTCTGGTGATGCTGACCTCAGACAACTGAACTTCCCAGTTCACTGCAGCCCATAAGGAGCATCCACAGCTGCTGCAGATATTTCTCATTCCTGGAGCATCACAGTGAAGGGTGATGCCTGGATAATGAGTTTCTTTAGTCTTGCCTGAGTGCTTTCAGCTCTGCAGACACAACTTGTCAGTGTTCAGCATCAAAGATCAGATGAGTAGCTGATTACACACTACCCTGCCCTAAACACAACTCTTGACAATTAATGGGACTTCTTCCAGGTAATACACAGTGATCATTTCTGTGCTCATCTCTCTACCAACTTCTGTTCTGCAAAAGGCAAGAGGAAAACACAGAAACTTTCAAAAACTTCTTAAAATCTTCCTGACATCTCAAAACCCAGGAGTGCTACTCAACTCTTGGGACTTCCAGTCTTGGCCACTTTGCAGGCATGATGTCCATGGCAAAGCAGTGAGAATAACATCCCTCTTTCCTTTTATGTCTCTGGTGGACCAGCTGATGACTCTCTTGCATCCCAGCTGCTTGCTGCATGTACAATAGTGAAGGAGTAATTACTCCTCCAAGATGACAGCAGGGGGTGGGGGGGGGTGTGTGTGTGTCACCAGGGAAGTGGGTTGGCCAGGCATCCCATATCCATGTTTGATGCACAAAGAAATGGACTAGAGCAGCTGGGTAAGATGTAAAGGACAATCCCATCCTAAAATCAGACTGCAGATAATGAAACTGCTGTCTCTGTGCAGTTCGACTGGCTGAAGCTCGTGGTCAGTACACGCCAGCTTTTCCTTCAGAACGCTGCCCTAGAGCAGGTTGAGCACTAGTTTTGCTGCTTGTCCTTTGAGCTGCTTTACCAAGGCAAAGCAAAGGCTGGCCAGGAACATACACTTGCCCATTCCTGTGCAGAGACACACTTTGCTAAGGCAATTGCAAGTTGTTGCAGAGAGTATGTGTTGCTTCAGAGGAAGGCAGCCTACCCCCTAGCTAAAGAACGGTGCTGGAAGACCTGTCACAGACCTGTATGTCCAGACATAGTTCACCAAGTCAAATAACCTAATCCAGGTGCAGTAAGAAGAACCTCACGTGGCAGAAATAGGTTTTGTGCCTGATACAGCAAAATCCCTTGGGGATGGAGCAGGAGATGCAATTTGACAAACCACAATAAAGAGAGAGAGGATAATAATTCATATTTCAATAGGGCATCTTTCGTGCTGAAGGATACAAATGATTTGGTCTCTGTTTGGGATGCAGCCCCCTCTGGAGTGGAACATAGCCGTGCATAACGCTTGGCATTGCCTCAGTGTTGATGTATTTGTTAATATGCAAATTGCCAATCAGTATATCTTCAAAAGGTTATGGCAGAGTCAGATAATAAATCAGCCATGTAATGCTGATACTGACAGTGATGAAAGCTCACAGCCCTAGCCCTGCTTATATGCACGCATCTGTGTTTGTATTTCACTCAAGACACACCGGGTAAATCCAATCCTGTTCTTGTGCAAAAGGAAGACTGAGAGAGAAAATAGAAAATGGCCTCTGTATGGCTATTCTTACATCTATTTCTACCTTTTCTTTCCCCTGTTTTGTACTATGCCTGTGAAAGGGAAAGCTGAATTTGCCAGCTGGAGTAGGAAAACACAACAAGGCTTTCCACCAGGAGGTATATGTAGGCAAAGGCTGCAACACATGGGTTCACACGGTTTCTTGTACAGGAGCCCTTTGGCCAGGGCAGCACTGAAAAAATCAGAATTAATGTTGTGCAGCTTCCCCCAGGGACAGTGCAGCCAGCACCGTTGGTACCTTCAGCTCTATCCTCTTGAGCTACTCTTGGCTGGAAAGCTGTCACGCAAGGCAAAGGGATTTGGGGATTAAGCTGCCTATTCTCCTTTCCCATGGTTTATTTCTGCTGCACTTCAACTAACAGCCTATGGGTTTATGAGCTCTGGACCACACTCCTGCAGTGGGGGCAGAGGATGGTGATGAGGATGGTGCTGAGAGTCAGCAAGATCTCCTGCCTCTAATCCCAGCCTTTCCCCAGGGAATTTCACCTACTTTTCCAGCACCCAGAATATCTTTAAAGTAGAGAGCAAGTGAAGGAGCAGTGTGACAACTCTTGACATGTCCAAATAGTTCGAGACTTCCTGGTTTTATCCCTGCCTTATTCCATCAGTTTCTCTGGCTTCTCCATGCTGCTGCTGGTCTCACATCTCATGTGCAGCCTCCTGACTTCCCAAGGTGTGACCCTGAGCTGCCAGGCCCTGCAGACATCTCCTGCCTCAGCCCTGTGGGTTTTCCCTGGGTCCCATTGGAGAGATGTTATTAGGAGTGGCTGGTTTGGCCTGTTGGGGTTCCTGAGTGGCTGCGTGAGTGCATCCTACAGGCAGCTGCTCTGCAACCACCCCACCTGCAGGCTCAGCAGATATATGCTGAAGAAACACTTGATATTTATGGCTGGTTTTTAGCTCTCTGCCAGTAAAGGCAGTTCAGCCTCACTCTGTAACTGCATCATTTCCAAAGGAGGTGCCTCTGCCTCAGGCACATGTTTGTGCCAGCAAGCATTTTGACTTTCCGCCAAGCATTTAAGTGACCTTATGGAAGGATTGGAAAGCAAGGCTCTGGAGCTCTGCTACCCGCAGTCTCTGAGGGCCTTTATTCTCCCCTCTCTGGACTCCTTCATATATTTTTGCTCAGCATCTCTGCTCACAGGGTTCCCTGTTAAAAAGACATGCCTTCCCCACCAAGACAGTCTGTAGTAATAAGGAACTTGATCTCACATAAATTGGGATGTTCTGAGAACCATTTTAATTTCTGCTAATCAGCAGATGAAAAATTAATTACTTCGGATGCCACGTACTAACGTGACAGTTACCCAGTAATTGAAGGGCTCTACATGAGTGAACTTTGTAATTGCATATTCTTCTCCTTGAGTCCAGTAGGCAGAAAGGAAAAGCGGATCAGGCCACGTCTTAATGAAACAGCTCAGTCCTGCAGTGCTGCTGAAGCTAAAAGTAAACAAATTGAGCTCATTATTTTATGTTGCAGCTCCCTGACTGCTGCAGCAGCCCTGTGTGTGATGTGCTCTTTCCCCTTTCACTATCCCTCCACTGCTTCTGCTTTCAACCCCACACCAGCCTGCTCTTGGCCCCAGTGGCAGCCTTCACCCCAGGTGCACCTGAGGCCAACATCTGCTCCAGTCCCAGTACAACCCCACACAGCAGGAGACACAGACATAGCTTTGGAGGTTTTCCATTTCCGAGCTGCCAGTTCTGACCAGCCGCCAAGCCGGAGCAGGAAAAACTCCTATATAACCATCCCCATCCATGCCAGAGCCCCATCTTTACCCCCAGCTAGGAAATACTGCCTTTGAGTACTGGGGACATCTGCACATCTCTCTGCAGCTTATTGTTGGCTTCCACGTACCAAATGTGCACACAGCTTCCCCAGGTCCACACCCTGCTGCCCTCAGTCCTGGCTGAAGGTCACTTGAGGTTATAATGAAAAATGGGAACCCCCAAATCCTGCAGTACCATTATTTTCCACTCCTCTCCATTAATGAACTGTACGTACCTGCCCAAAGCAGCTCCTGAGCAGTTGCTGCACTTTTGGAAGGAACATCTCACTGCTGTAAGGCTGCCAACAGCACCTGGCCATTTTCTCATACATGAAAAAACCAGGAAGAGGCAGATACTACAAAATAAAGATTTTCTTAGCTATTATGTCAAAGGATTTTTCAGCTTTCATCATCGGGGGTGGGGGGAAGAAAAAGGAAAAAAAAACCACCTCTATTTCTTTGTTTGTTTTGGGATCTATCATCTGGACAGTCAAACCAATATCCACTTCTGTGGGTTTTCCATGGCTGCTCCTCGGCAGCTGATGGCATAATGTTTTCTGAAATAGCCATTAGCAGAGGATCTTTATGAAGAGCTTCCCAGGGAAGTAGCTGCAAAGTTCAATTTGCTGAATTATGAGCACATCCCTGATAAGAATTGCATTACATGGTACTTGCATGCTGAAAGCATTAACTTTATACTTTGAACTTTTAAAATACCTGTTGATGGATCTGATGAGGATTGAAGAAGTAGAAAGGTAGAAGGTCCCCAAAGGTTAGCGATAATAACAAATAATTGCTGTATTTTTTTTTCCTCCCTGAAAAAGTAGTATATTTAGAATTCTTTGTAGCTGAGGCTTTTTCACTGCACAAAGTCATTTGTACAAAACAAAACAAAAACCCAAACAAAACAAAACCAACAACATGAACACCCTCTTTAATTGGTTGAAAATTTATAACAGCAAGCCATAACTTAAGGGCACTTGATTTGTGCTGAAGAGCTTTTTTGGCTTCATGGAGTCACATCAGATTTACCACAGCATCTTAGGGAGGAAAATTGAGCTCAATTTTGTATCTCACACAGAATAAATCTAAGTATTGTCTGAAATACTTTAAGTTTTTAATTAAGAAGAACCAGAGTGAAACAACAGTGAATTTCTCTTTCAGAGAGACTAGACTGCTCTAGCTCACAAAATGGTCTACAGTAAATCTCCAGAAGTTTAAAGCCTCAGTACTTCAGGTGAAAGCCCGAGAGTTACAGGCTGGGACACTTCTTTTCTGGGATGCTGGGCCAGCTCTGCTCTGTATTCAGGACAAGTCTGGAGCTGAACTGGATCTAACACCCAAGTGCTCAGGGGCTTTTAGGTATCTTGATTTCTATGCACCGAAGGCTTTCCATTTAATTGGCGCTATTATCACACCTGATGAGGCACAGCAGGTGGTATCTGAGATGCTTGCCTTTTGATTCCTTGCAACTGAGCAACGTTTAGTAAGAATTACTTAAATCAGCTAATCAAAAACGTGTTCTGTGACATTAGGATGAAGTGGACTCTAGAACACCTAAGTAAAGTTATTTTTCATGTGGAAATCCTCCTGCAGAGAGAAAAACAAATAAATCCCAGTGCATTCTATGTAAGTTCTCTGCTACTAATAAGTAATTCCTGAAAATTCTTTGTTATTCCATATTTCAGGCAAGGTTCGATTTGTTCTGGTGGAGCAGGTTTTCGTCAACATTTTCTACTCATATTTTGGTGGTGTAGCTGAGACTAGCCAAGAGCCTGTGGTAGCTGCTGGATTAAAAGCACACAGCAGTGCAGCTGAGCTGTAGCTGGGCTCTGTGAACACATCAGCACACACCCAGAACAGCTTGGTGTCTGCAAGGGAAAAAGAATGCTGGGGCCATTTGCAGATGTGATTTTGATGGTGGTGCCTCTAGTTGCCGTTTCTATTGAATGGGTTTTCAACACCTAGGAAGGATGTTCTCTGATGTGACATTAATCTGCTTAGAGTTTGGCTACCCAAAAGGGCTGATACTGAAAGGACATGAAGATGGAGCTGTAAAGATGCAAAGTAAGAAACTTCATTCAGTGGAAAGAGCCAGGGGCAATTCACCTCCATCTTCTAGTAACCTGGGAGCCAGGTGAGCTCCTTACATCCAGGTGGAGGGGACCACAGCACTTGATGCTACAGAGGTGCGAGGGCTTCATCAGGTACAGCAGGGAGACACCACTTTACCCATGCTCAGCTAACAGGGCTCTCATTTAGATGAGGAGCAAAGCTAGAGATGCCACTGGCGCAAGATGCTGGAAAACATCAGGAGAAATTCATCTGCAGAAAGTCAGGGCATGTATTTTCTGCTCTCCGAAGTCAGTAGAGCCCTTCTGCTGTATTGCACAGTATAGAAAGGACCAGTTTGCTGGGCACAGGGCAGGATCAGTCTCAGTGTCTTTTTGGGTTCAGTGGCAGCAACAACATGGCAGAAGTGCCTGGAGGTCCCTGCCCTTGTGGTGTTATTCGATCTGATAACAATTCAGGATTTCTGTTCAGAGGAACATCCTCCCAGGAGGACCAATCTCCTGGCAAGACCTGCAGAGAGATGGGGCTCAGCTCTCAGTTAAAAGGACCCTTAGGGACTGTCCTTCCCTCTCACTTCCCCACCAGTGGTTAATGTATGTGAGAAACAGCCCCCAGCATCCCTTCCCATGCTGTCCCCCTTTCATAGCTGAGTGAGACTTGCATTATACAGCTCCATGGCCTTCACCTTTCACTTGCCTGAAACCAGGTCCTCCATAGCCCATGCCGCGAAACTCCCTTGTGATTCTCTCTTTCTTGTAAAAATGTGTGCTTTCTGCTTCTTTAAAGTACCTTACAGTTGTTTCTCTTAAAGGCAATAGATGCTGAGCCACTGAACACCTGGTCTTATCTGTACCAGCACCCTTTGGCCTTTAGCACCCGCCCTTGGCAGGGGTACTCATGGAAGTGGTGAATTATGCCTGCCTGTGTGCAAGCTACTGTCAGCTAGATAGTGAAACAACCCTAACCTCCATTAAGACCACTCTCCCTACCCCTCACCCTTTTTTTTTTTCCCCCCCAAATAGAAAAGGATAGGGCCACATCCAAATATTTTCCATTAAACTCCACAACGTTCCTGCTTTTCTGTTTCTGAGGCATTGCACGAACATGCCTCAGCTCCCCGACAGCTCCCATTAAGCTCCGTGGAGCTGCTTTCCATCACCTTCCCGTGGAAATCAGCAAAGGAACGGGGGCAGAGCCATGCCACTGAGCCACCACTCCAGACTGCTCTAAGGATGAGTCACTGCAGCAAAGGTTCCTGTCTGAGGGAGGAAGAGCCATCGCTTTCTAATGTGCTGGGCTTTCTGCACCAAGAACCTCTCAAGTCTCTTCTTTCTTTTCTTCCAGAGTTATATTGCTTACCTTCGTTTGTTTCTCAACCACCCTTCTGCCCTGCAGAGCTCTTTAAGGTTTTACCAATTAAAGGGGGGAAAAAACCCACATCCTTTCTTCTGCTCCCTGGTGGGACCAAGAGCTGCTCTGTGTGCAGAGGAAATCTGTCACTGCTCCTGCCTGGCTGAGTCTGTTGCAGCGTTGGGGTGTTGCTTATGCTACCGAGTAGAGAAGTTGCCTCAGGGTTTTCCAGTGGGGCACCCATCCCTGTTAATGTGCAGTGGGGATCCCACAGGTACATGTGGGCATCCCTATGGGGCCTCAGAGGTGGCAGGAGAGGAGCAGGGCAATTTAGTAGAGGACTGCCAATGCTTCAGTGCACTTCAGGGCCCTTTTGGGGCTCTCCTGTGCTCTGCTGACTAGGGCATAGTGATGGGATGGGGACTGGCCACGGCCACAGGGGTTTTACCTGCTGCCTGCCTCCAACATAGCTGAGCATTCTGAAGCATCCACTTCATCTTTTGGCCTAAACAAACATCTTTTGGCCTAAAACATGGGAAAGCTTTGCTGATGGCCAGCAAGTCATATCTGGTGATGGTCCCTTAGCTCTGCTAGCCAGAAAGAGCTCCCGTGAGAATCAGTAAAGCTTAGAAAAAAGAAAGTCTTCTTCCTTCCCCCATTCTCCATCCCACTTCCAAATTCTGAGCTGTCATCTCTGGTGCTGTCTGTTACAGTGGTAGTGACAGGCAGAAAAGACTGGACATGGGAAGGAACAGAGGTCACTTAAAATTCCTTGTGATAACGGTAAAGCTGAAGGTTGTGGGCAGCAGTTGCTTGGCTGGAAAATTGCATTGCTTGTGGTAATGGTGGGTATGAGTTTTACTGCAGACAGAGGCTCTGGAGCCAGTCACACCCTGCCCTCCACGCAGCTGTGGCTGCAGCTTCTCATATTTCCATCACAGAGGTGCAGAAAAAGCCTGAGCAGAGCAGTGTGGCAGCCTTGGTGCTCCTCACAGGTGCGGTGGCAGCAGCCTCTCTGGGTGGAAAGGTAATTTGTGCTGTTTTGGGGAGATTGAGAGCTTGGCAAACTTAATGGCTTTGCAAACATGACTCACTCTGGAACAATCACTGAGTCTCAGCTTAGGACTATGTGAGGCATATCCCTATCGTGACCAGCACCCACGTTTCCAGACACCACCAAAATGCACTTGATTGTCCTGGAGGGGTTCATGGTGGTTTTGCTGCGTGCATTAAAGCTGAGCTGCCTTTCTGCCCTCACCTAGCCTATAGGCAGAGGGATGCCCGTGTTTTGTTGCTAGATTAGTCATCTCCCTGTCAGAGATAAGTGGCCCATTCACAGGACTGCCAGAACTGCTAACATCCATCCAAAAACGCAGAACCCCTCCCCACAAAATAGCAGAGCCACCTCACACCCCCATCACAGGTTCTGCAGGGTGCTGTGCCCAGTTGTGGCTGCTCACTGCGGTGAGGATGAGGAGTCTCAGAGGGGAACCCACATCTCTACCATGCCAAAACCTCACAGAGATGTGGCCCTGCCCCAGGGAACTGCCAGGCCAAGATTTCACGAGTAGACTTCATCCAGGCAGCCACAGGCTTGAAGCAACAGCAGAGCAAATGAAAGAATTATCCAGAGCTGGATTTTCTTCTGCTCCTTTTATGGAGCTGCATTTTCCTCTTGCTGCTGGGCTGAGGGTACCCATTGCAGCCCGAGGCACATGGGTCTTTCCTGGTATGGGGCAACACTGCCTCTGCTTGCCACAGGGATGCCAGGTCTTGCAGAAGGAGTTGTGAGATGAGCCAGTCCTGATCACAGAGATGATGTGGCAGCAGTGGTGGCACCTGGGAGTGGGAAGAGAGCTGCAAGTAGTCTGGGTGGTTTTGGTTATTAATCACTTACATAGATTATCCTGTAAGTTGCCCAGGTTTTAGAGAGCTGACCAATCAGAGGATTCCCTCCCCCTCCCAAGCCGAGTCTCTCAGCACATTACTGAGAGACAGAGATTCAGGTCAGCATCCAGCCTACCAGGACATCTAAAGGAGATGACAACCCAGCACAGACCCCTGTACATAACCATGTCCCGTGCTGTCCTGGCACCACAGTAAATACAAGTCCATTCCTCTTTGGGTCCACACTCTGAATCAATCTCCCACAATGCTCTATAATTTCATACAATATGCATATATATTTATTCTCAGATATTTATTTCTTGGCCCTTGTTGTCTGTTTCTGGCTGGCACAGTGCTTCTGTAGGGCAGGATACTCGCGGGAAGTCTCTGAGATACTGACAGTAATGTGTATTTAGCTTAAAAGAGTGGAGGGGCAGTTCTCCTGAGTGTATGCAAAGGCAGAGTGATCATCAGTGCATGTTTATTGAAGTATACCAGCTCTGTAACAATGGGATTCTCTTTGCCATCCTCCATAATTATGTTCCTAAATTAGAAATAATTTGGCATTTATTTGCCATAATAAAACTTCCTGTTGCATTTAAATTCAATGTGAAGATTTAAATGTATTTAGGAGACTCAGTTGAAGACCTGAAATTAAATATTCCTGGTTTCCTTTTCCAAAGAAGACAAACTCACATAAATGCTACTCAGATAAATGCTAGCAGTCAGATCCGTGCACTCAGCCACTCCTGTGAGTGGCGGCAGCTGCTTGTGCATACCCAGAGAGAGAGATGGTAGCCCTTGTGATGTGCACAGCTTTTTCAGCTTCTCCTCACTGCTCTGCTCTGATCCAAAGCCCTGTTTATATCTGTGATGCTGATGACTGAAGCTGCTTTGTATGCCTGAGCAGGGAAAACACACAGCTGAGAAAAAAATTGCAGGTGTTAATATCACCAGCAGCCACCCCTGTTTGCTGTACAGCTTGCACTGCTTCTCAGAATATTTGTTTTAATAGTTGCGGTAGCAGGATGTTGTTACTGTGGCTCTTTCCAGCTGACCTGGTGCTCAGGAGCAGTCTAGGCAGTGGACAAAGGTCAGCACAGCTGGAGCTGAGAGAGCCCAGAGGACCATGTCCCAGCCCAATGACACCATTGTCCCCAGCCCTGCTGTGTTCAGAGGAGGCCAGGTGGGCAAATTTGCTGTACTTCAATTATAGTTAAAAAACAGGCCTGGGAAACACTTTCTATGACTGCCTGCTGGTGGGTGAGCAGCTGCAACTCTGGCAGCAGTGTGTGGATGGGCTCTCAGTGCTGATAAATGGCAGCTAAAACAGCCAGGCGAAACACTGAGACCGACTCGCTACAGGGGTGACGCTGCTCCTGACGTCCTTATTTTCTCTCTAGATATACTGAGCATCAGAAGCAATATTTTTTTTTCCATCCTTCCTCAGAACTCCTCCCAACAGGCTTGAAATAGTAGGGCCCAGATAATCATTAACCACTTTGACGTATTGCAACAGGCACAGAATGGGAATTGTAAGGAGGGGACAGAGCTGAAACAGACTCACACTCCCAGTTTGTCTCCAGCTGTATCATCCTCCTCAGGGTAAAGCCAATCAGCCGGGCCTTGTCCTTGCTGCATCTACAGACAAGCTCCCATCACAGCCAGAAATAAGAATATTATATGTAACTGCTTAATATATTACTCTTCCTGAATGTAGGAAGGAGCAATATACAGTGAAGATTACTTCACCCACATGTTGAGAGAGTTATGACCGAAGCCAGAGCACCCTTTCTTCCTTTTTTTTGCTTTTCTACCATTGACATGAATCCTAATTTAGACTTGGATAACAATTGAAAGAAAGGCAGGTGCCCCAAGTCCAAAGCACACTGGGTTGCTTCAGGGGAACAAAATGATCCTAAGCAATCTAAGGATGAAGCTTGCAGACGGAGAGCATTTCTCCACTAACTGCTGGCAAAGCAGAAATGCTGCTCAGGCTGATCTGAGTAATGGGGGTGTAACTCTACAAAGGAAAACTGCAAAAATAAGTCTTGAGAAGTAAACCTTTTGAAGGGTCTTTGGAGAGCGGTCCCCAGAGGGAATTGGTGGGAACACTATTGTTCGAAGCACCAGAGAATATGTTGTGTAAAGCCATCTTCTATAAGACTACAGAAATGGATGTGGAAATTTAATTTCTATCTCTAATTGCTGTTATCTGCACTTCATTTTGGTGCATTTTTGTGTGCATGAAGCTTTTAGCAGAGGTCTCTGCACAGCAAATTCTTCATGTATATATCAGCCTGATATATCAGACTGTTCCTGAGTTCGCTGTACAGCCAGCAGTGAGGCTGCTTGCCATTGATGTACAAAGGATTTACTCCTTTAATATGTCCCTGGTGTTTATTTTTCTGCTGGTACAGGAGCATGTGTGCGCCTGTGTGCATGTGGCAGTCTTTTACAGATGCCTGCTGAGGACAAAATTGGGCTTCGCAGTATGCAAAACCAGCTGTGCACCACGCACACAGATACAATATTTCACATTGCTGGAGAAAATGTGATAAATCCACTTTTTGCTAGATTTGAAAAAATCAATAAATTAGGAGATTCATGTCCATGGTTGAATCCTGAGCTTTTGCGGGAGCTGGCAGGACTGGACAGGGTTGGAGTGTTCCAATTAGGAAAAGGAGTCTGGGTCCCCATGGCCGTGTAGGATGTCTGTGAACATCTCTAGGCTCTGAAGAGACAAGGTTAGATTTTGTAGACTAGTTTATTATGGAACTCAAGAAGCCAGTGTGAATCCAGGTTGCAGCCTCAGCTTTTCTCCTCTTGCCTTTTTTCTGGAGGTTGTTGTTCTTAGTTCTGCCCCTTTCCTGATCCCTCAGCATGTGTGCCTTCAGCTACTCATTAGACAAAACCCAGGAACCTCATTCAGCATTTTGAAACCTGCAGAAGATGCTGGTGTGCAGTGAGGTGGAAAAGCAGAGATGCTGTAGAGCTGGGAGGTTTCTGTTACCTGTTTGGTGCTGGGTTCATAGATATGTGCTGGGAAGTCAGGCCATTGAGAAAGTAAAGTACCAGGGACTGAGATGAAAAGACTAGACCAGAGGCCGAAGCACAGAACAGTGGTCCTTGTACCAAGATAGCTGTTACTAGGGAAGAGGTTTGGCAAGCCAAAGAGCAGAGGAGATGTGCTACGCCCTGATCCCTGTCGTTGTGAATCCTGGTTGGCAGTACATACTCATGCAAGTTCTTTATTGCACTTGAATTTTCCCACCCCAGTCCTAACATGGGCACAAACATGCACAGTCCTGAGCGCTTCAAACTGCACCTCACCTGGGCAGTTTGAATGCCAAATGTCAGTGCTCCCCACACACCTTCCTTCGCTGCTTCCCTTCTTTTGGCTGGTTCTGTTGCACCTTTTGCGGTGACAAAGGTTGTGGATCCTACAAGTCTTCTTGCTCCCTTTACGTCTGCACCAGTGTGCCATGAAAACCAGTGCCAGGCAGAGCCAATCCTGGTTTTGTAACATAAACACTCACCATTTTGCTAACATTTCATGGAAGATGACATTTTTAGGTCACCTAGCTGAAGCAAATGAAATGATTAGGTTTTGTGAAAAAAAGTATCATTCTTGCCCAGCATGATCCTCAGTTCCTCAGATACCAAGACCTGATGTGGTACTCTGAAAGCTCAGGTAGCTTCCCACTAAGGTTAGCAAAAGCAAGTTCTGGTTTTCTAACTGAAGGCAGCCGAGATAGACATCTATTACTGTATCCAGCAGCCTCAGACACCAAGGTCTGTTATCCTGGTGTTCCATCAGTGGTAATGGTGAGGCTGATCTAGGGATGTAAGAGGAAATATCCTCTCCCCAACGCTGAAAGTATGATGCCAGCTTTCTCCATCCTGTAGATATTCTCATTCTGCCTTTAAAAGCTTTTAAATCTTAGAGCACAGCTAAATACACTATTGGGGTCTATACTACGTTTTTTAAACACCAAGAGGTGGGGAGTAAAATGTAATAGCTCCATTCTTCCCTAAGTAAGTGACAGTAAATAACTGTAAAATGAGCTCCTGAGCTTGTGTGTGCAGAGAGGAATTTATTCTCATGGTGAACAGGGTGATAGCAGGCAGATCAGAATACTGAATTTTCCTGTATATCCTGCTTAAAGCTACACAAGATAAAAAGGGAGCGATCCAGAAGATTCAGTGTCTTGGCCACCACTCATAACTGCCTCTATGTCACAAGCCAGGACACAATTTATTCTCCGTGTGGAGATAGCCAGCTGTACAGGTTATGCATCAGTATGACTCACTTCCAGCACAGAGCGTCTGGGGAAACTGTATGTGTGTGAAATTTGAGGACCTTTTCCTTGCTGGACTGTGGGTAAAATACCAGACCCAAAGCGTGTGCCTGTCACGCGGTCAGAGTCATCCTTCCCAGTCCAGCAGCATTAGGAAGGAGAGTTCTGTGTCCAGTGCTGCAGATGCCCACTGTCTGGTGGTACTGCGTGGTTCTGGGCTCAGTCCAGCTCCCAGTGAGGAGCGGCACCTCCATGTCTGGCATGATCTAGTGTGTGCAGAAAATCCAAGGGCCACCACATTTGTGCTCCCCTTCCTGCCTTGCTGGGCTGGAGGGAGCCACTCTGCTCCAAGCAGGACATCAGCCTGTAGTGGAGGCTGTCTCGAAGGTATCTCTACCACCAGCCTTCCTTTCTGAAATAGATAGCACATACACAAAAAGCTGAGCCGTGAAACGGTGGCATCTGGTTGCTGACAGAGATGTGTCCACTAGTTATGGTCCAGTGTGTGCCCTCTAGTAAGAACTCAGCAATGAAGTTGGGCACCTTGTACTTACTCATGTATTTCTTTCTACAAATGTAGGACCTGAGTATTTGAGACTGTTAAGTCCCAGTCAAACTCCATTCACATCAGGCGAGAATTATTAGAGGAAAAATGGATGGAGGCAGCACAATTGCCTAAGCTAAAGCAGGAAAAAAGGAACAGAAGAGGAGGCTACTGATGCTGTCTCTCTTTTTCAGGGGGAGTTGCTGAGCCCGTGTCGATGTGATGGATCGGTGAAGTGCACGCACCAGCCATGTCTGATCAAATGGATTAGTGAGAGAGGCTGCTGGAGTTGTGAGCTGTGTTACTACAAGTACCACGTCATTGCCATAAGCACAAAGAACCCTCTGCAGGTAAAGGTACTAGAGACATTTCAAAGCCTATTTATTCTTGTTTCAGTTTTTGTTTCTGAGGTCAAGCAAATTTTACCTGTGTGGGGTTTCCTTCCCACAGTGATCTGCATATCTGAGACACTTGAAAACAAGTGTTGGGGACTGGTCCAAAGCAGACCTGTGTTCTGCTCAGTGGTACCAGAGACATCCCTTGGGAGTCTGCTCTTGCTGTCCTTTGACAATTCCCACATTCACTTGCCTTCTGTTGGAAATGCCTGCTTGGCCACAATAGTTCTGTAACAGCTCACAACCCTTCAAATGTGTTCATCTGCTCAAAACCACAGGTATGCCACTGTCCCCAGGGGCTGACAGGGACAGAGCAGTTATGGGATTTGCTACAACAGAGCTGTATCTTGTGACTCCGCATGTCTATAATTGTGCCATTAATGTTGATTTCCTCCTGCTGAATCTCCTCTGTGTTGGCATGGAGGAGGCAAATGGAGTGCTCTTGCAGCTCTGCTTTCTTGATAATGCTTCTTGCTTTACTGCTTCCCCATGATCAGGTACAGCCTGGAATGGCACAGAGGTGTTGGCTCTGATGTTCTGCTTTCACCAAGCCTGATTCTTGGTGGATGTTTGCAGATGCGCACGCTATAGGTTAACCACATCTTGATGTAAGTGGCTGTGAAAGGCATCAGAGGACCCACCTTTCTTTTCTGAGTTCAAAAGCAGTGCAATTTAATAAGCTCCACTGCAGGCTGGTAATTTACAATAGATTCAGAGTGGGGAAAACTGCATGATTGTTTAAAATGGGATAAATTATTCTTAATAGATATTGACTTATTGTGGGGGTAACACTTGAAGGTGGACTAATTGCTGCTTACCTTTGCTGAGCACCATTAGGGCTTCAGCTATAAGGGAGCACATTATGTCTAGGCAGTATTGCTTAATTAGCCTCATCTGGAGTGGAGACATAGTAGAGCAACAAGCTGTCTTTTAGGGGCTGGGGTGGTATCTGTAAAGGGATGGGGTAAATTAATTAATGCGAGACGATATATAAAAATATTAACAGTTTATTAATATTAAATATTCAGAACTCGCATCACCCCAATCACCATTTAATAATAATATTAACAGGTTCTTTGCAACATTAGGAAACTATGTACAGGTTATAACAGGATCTGGAAATAGTTATTAATATATACATTAATTAAACTCGATATAAACTGGAAGAGAAGGGTTTGCGGTCAGTATACCGCTTGCTCACTAGGTAAGCATAGGACATAAAGGAGCAACTTTTTGCTTAGGGCAGAAGGCAATTAATAATTCCAAGAGGCTTTGGCATTTACCCACAAAATTATTATCTGACAGTACCCAAGGCGGGGTTACTGTCGGTAGCCGTCAGCGGCTTTAGAGTCTCCCCTGGGCTTCTGGGGAAGGAGGCAGACGATCTCTGACCTGTTCCTGGTTCTCTGGATGATATTCTCTCCAGGGCTTCCGTCTGGGCAGAAGGCTTTCAGGTATAGGCAGGACGTCTTCCAGTCACGCTGGCGGTGCAGGCCAAATGCGTGTAGGCATGGCGGTATCACAGGCACGGGCACGGCACTGGCATGGCACAGGCACGGCACACCGTGTAATGGTAAAGGGCTAAGGCAAAAGCGAAATGCAAAAGGCGAAAGGCAGCGTGCTCTCTGCTGACCTCCCTTTTAGCCAATACAGCCCGAGATCAATGGCCTTTGGACACAGGACAGCCAATGAAATGGCAGTTAGCCAAGATTTGCCCATATTAGGTGAAACCATAGGCCTGCTCTGCCCTTCTTCGGGAAGAACACGGGCCCTGCACAAGGCAGCCCCGTGCACCCTGTTTACCACAGGGTCTGGTCAGGCAAGGGACCCCAGACTCAGTGGTGCCAGGCCCTTTGTCCCTTTTCCCGCCGTTGCTCTCCCCCAAAACAGCAGGACGAAAGCAGAAAAATATGTCTGGGCAAGCCAGGAAAGGTATAAACCCAATTTGGCTTGCCTAGGCCTATCACGACAGTATCTGTAAGGATGTTGGCTTGTTCAGCACCTGCTGGAGGGCTTTGGCTCTCTGCTAATTGTTCTACTCTCTAATAGGAGGCAAGGACTTTGCAAGTGATGGTGCCCAATTCTACGGAGGTGGTGAGAAATGCAAACTTCTCTCTCCTCTAAACTCTGCATTTTTCCAGGCCTGATGTCACTAACCACAGTGAGGGAATCAGGGACAGTCCTTTAGGATTCCAAACTTACATGAAGTAATGAAATCAGTGGGGCATTATGGGGAAATTTTGCTGAGGGGCACTAGAGAGAGAAGGAAAAAGATTACCTGCTTTCTGCAAGTCCCTACAGCTTCTGATTCAGTTTTCCATGTGCCATGGGCTGGAGGGATCTGTAGTTTCATCCCAGGCATGAGACCCAGGGTTTTCACCCTTCTTGGCTGTAGTAACTCAGAGCAGACTGAAGCACAGGAGGGAAGATGTGGAGAGAGCAGCATTTGTTTATTTCTGGAAAGATGATCCACGAGTGCCCTAATGCTTCCTGTGTCTCAGATCAGGTGTGCGATGCTGCACAGCACTGAAAGTTTGTGGGTACAGATTTAGGAGCTTACTTTAGCCTTTAATGAGTGATGTCCAAATGGTCTGCACCTTCAGGTGGCTCAGGGCCATGGATCAGTGACTTTTCTTTTGCCTCTCAGCTAAAACTTCTTGGAGTTGTTCCCAAACAGCTCTCCTCTCATACATATATCTCAAAAGCCTTTGCAAAGCACTGATCTTTCTGAGCTCCTCGATCACACAGTGGCCTTTATCGTGAGCACAAAATCTGAGTGGCAGCAGCAGTTCAGTTACACAGCTCAGCTCTGGGAGTGAGGGTCCCAGCAGACCATGCAGATGCTGGGCTCAGGGGCTTCACATTGCTGGCTTAGGTGTCACAGCACTTCTCACAGAATCACTGGGAGAGTTGGAGGGTAAGAAGAAGCAACTGGAGTGAAAAGCCATTTGGTCTGGAATAAATACAGCATGTGTGGACTTACAGCTGTGTGCCCAGGCACCGCGTCTGCTGCCAGCATGAAAGCATTTCTGGGAAACAGATGCAACACTAGTTCTAGTGTGTGAAATCCCATGGGAAGTGGCTGAGGTACCAGGCCTGAAATTCCCATGAGGACTAAGGGCTTGGGCCCCTGTAGCTCATCACCAAGCATGCCTTGCTCCTCAGCAGCTCTCACCATCTACTGGAGCTGGGAAAGGGAGGCAAAGAAAACTCAGGAGCTGCAGTACCCTGACACTGTGTCCCATAACATCTCACAGTTTATGCAGATACTTGCTTTTCAGCCTACACGTGGACAGCAAGGGCCACCTGCACATACAAGTATGACTTCAAGTAATGCAATAATCCCTAACCTTTCCTCGCAGGGTCTGCTGGAACTTCTGCCCACCATTGCTTTTTACTAGAAGGCTCTGAATTTCTCAATCACAGATTTTGAAGAGCAGATGCTGTAGAAAGCCATGGTCACCTGTTCGTTTCAGATCAACCGTAATAAAGGCAAGGACCACACAAGCCTCATCTGCCTGTCAAATGAAACTTGTTTGAGTGATGCTCTGGGCCTGGCTAGAATTTAGCCACCAATGTGGCCTAGCTATCCTCTTCATCCTCTCATGTGACAGACCACTGGAAAGCTAAATCCAGGCATCTGGCAGGCTTTGGGCTCTCTGAAATATGTCCCATTTGTCCAAGTAGAGCAGCACATCCAACACCCACATGTTCCCTAGATCTCTGTGTTTCTCTGCCCATTTCAACATCTGGTGCATACTTTTTGGAGTGCCTAGGAGCACGTTATGGGCCAGATGTGTGTGGAGACTTGTGGCGTGGGCAGAGAAGTTACAGCCAGGGGAACATGGTTCATGCATAATTAACACAGACTCCTTCCAGCCTCCAGGCTGTTATGATGTCTCATAGCAGAGAGAGGCCTTTAGTCTGGTGTTCTGGCAGAATGAATCTCTATAAATTAACCCACTCATCCCTGGGCTGCAGACATTTAAGAACAAAGGTCTTAAATTAAAGCAGCAGCACTGCATTCCCGCAGACTGGGAGATTACAGTTGTTGCATAACATAGTGAGCATCCTGCCAAGCGACAGTCAGCCAGCAGAAGGGCAAAAATATTCCATCAGCTGTGAGCAATTAGAAGACCCAGAGCTTTTGCCTGTCTGTCCATCCATCCATCCATCCATCCATCCATCCATCTATCCATCCTGCTGCTCTCCAGTCTGCCAGTCACTGAGGCAAGAGTCATGGGCATGAGGCTTTAAATGACTCTTTCAATTGCAATATTTGTGCAGAGCCCATGATTTTTAAAAAAGTCATGGAGACACAGGGTTTTAGAAGCATAATTGTACTGCAGGCACCCTGGTGCTGATACACAGTGGAGTAGGTATCTGTCATGGTGGGATGCTGCACTGGATTTCATCTGAAGAGCTTCTTTGTAACTGCTCCTGAGCTACATCCGCTCTGATGCTCTGATTTTAGCAAATAGAAATCTGTTTGATCCAACCTTCCTAAACCTACAACAACTGTGTGCAGTCTCAGGGAGTTCAGCTCTGCTTTATAGTTGTTATTCTTGACTCTTCCTTTATTGGACTTGATGATCTTGGAGGTCTTTTCCAGCCTCAGTGTTTCTGTGGTTGTGGGTTGTTTCACTTCCAAATAGCCTCAGTTATACAGTGCTAGAGTCTGGATCTGGTCCTTGTTCTCTGGCTCTATTTTACTGTGGTGATGCTCTATTGAGAGCTGGTGAATGTTTGTTTATATGGCCTCATCATCAAGACACCCACATCTGCAAGAAAAGTGGACGAGATCCCAGGGTGAGTTGCTGAGCTAAAAACCTTGAGAGATGTTCACTGGTGTCTCCTGGTGCTGACTTACTGAATCACTTGTGTTGAGTATGAGCATTTCTGGTCCCTGCTGAGCTCCAGCTGTAGCTTGAAACCTGCAAGCAATGGGTATGGTCACAGCAAGATAAACTTCATGGCCTGTGCCTTATAATGGGGACTTTCTAGGATAGCGATACTGTAGCCGGAAACTTAGCAGATGCTGGCACGTGGAGGCGAGGAGATTTCATCACTGAATATTTCCATTACATGGCCCTGGTGGACTATTCTTCCTACCTGATGCCTTTCCAGTATCCAAATAAGCCACACGATCTGTAGATGTACAGCAGGGAAACTGTCACAGTGGTGGTATTTTTTTTCTTGGCAAATTCATAAAAAGAAAAGCCATCCTCCACAAGATAATTGAGAAGGATGCCCAGGGCTTGGGGATAACAGTGCCAGGCTTATGTGATCCTGGGAAGAGTCCACTCCAACCTTCTAAGAAAAAACTCTGCTCGCTTATGATACTGGGTCTGAAAATTAAATCGCTGACTAGCGAGGCTGAGGATGTTCATGGTGCCTACTAAGGGGACGTGTCAGATACAGCAATAAAAATAAACTAGCTGTCTGAAGCAGGCGTGACGGAGCTCTCAAAGGAGTGTAGGAAGGCTTTTCCAGCAAGCCAGTCTTCTTTGCCAGTTGCTGCAGTAAGGCGTAGATATCTTCTGCAGGCAAATATCTGCCTTGGATCTGCTCACTGCTGGTGCTTGGGAATCTTTGGAGACTGCTGGTGTCAAAGAAAGGGAGATACAGATCAGGCCTTAAATAGTGTAGTAATGACATTATTAATTGTGTTCCATTAGCAGCGGGAGCTTTCACTCACAAGCCTCTCAGCAGAAGCGCTGAAGCAAACATGGAAATGGGTTTATCCCAAGTACAGCTCACAGGGTGTGAAACAGTGCAAGAGAATAAGAGTGACCTGACTGGCAGGCACTGGTCCCAGCTTGGTCTCTGGCTAAGATCATTACAAATGTCAGGCTTCAGCTCCAAAGAAACCCTTTCTGAGGCATCTGGGTTGCAGGACTTTGCTGTTTGGGGAAAACAGGGAAACTTTGAGAGAAAAATCACTCCAAGAGAGCGTGGTGTTCTGCATGGGCACATTGAGTGGTGTGACAAAGAGCTCAGCCTAGAGGGATGGTAGCAGAGAACAGGCAGCTCTGTTGATTGTGCAGTGAATGAGGACATTCCTTCAGAATGGTCTGGAGGGACAGATCCTTTTTCCAGCACAAGTGAAAAGCCGTCACAGAGAGCTGCTTAGGTACGATCTGAAGCCATTGTAAACCTGGAGCTCACAAAAGGAGCCTTTAAAGCTTTCTGGTACTGCCAAGTCCTTAGTTCTGCCCTGTTCAGCACTGGCAGAACATCTGTAGAGCTTTCTACCTGCTTAAAGGTCACATTCCTGACTGACAGCCTGGGTGAGGTGACAGTTGTTAAAGTACAGTACAGCTCGGCAGTTACCTGGGACTCAACAGTCATTATCAGGTGAGGAAAGAAGGGCTCAGTTTTAGGTCTTCCCCCTTCAACGTGGGGTTGCTTGACACTGTGGCCTTGCTAGAACTTGAACATTAGAGGTGGAGATGCGGAGAGAGGGGGCAGCATCTGCAGCTGGGTATTCACACCAGGAGTCTTGAGTGTTTTAAATGTGCTGGTAAAGGGACTCTGTAGCACTACTGAGACCTTCGTTTGCAACTCCAGTGGTGACCCAAGGACAATAGGGTCACACATCAAGTCCCTGGTCTGCTGGTCATAACAGTGGTGGAGAGGGGTTAGGAAAAGGATTGATAGAATTTCTGAGGGCTGTTGTGAAATCTGTGAGTCACACTGCTGTGATTGAGGTAGGCTCCCAAGACCATCAGTGCAGGAATGCATTAGGCCCAGCTCTTGCAGATGAAATTCATCAGCATGTTCCACCTCTGAACAACTCTTGGGCCTGCCTGTGCTCTCACTGGATAACACACTCTATCCTCTGTCTCACCTCTTTTCTGCTCTTTGTGCAAACCTCATACCCCAAGTAACAAAATGAAATTAAAAGATGAAAAATAATGGTTCCAGTTATTGGTGGTTCAGGCTACATGTGGGATGCCAAATTAGAGTTCTCAGGGTTGCCAGAGAGGAAATACAGCATTTATTACTTACTTTTTTTTTTTTTTCCTGAAAAATATTAAATTTTTCTGCAAGCTGGTTATTTTCCCCAGCGTTTAGCTCTGACCCATTTACCTTCTTGCCAGAGGGTAATCACACCCTGGTGCCACCTCCTGAACAAAGTCGGGACTGCTGCTGCATGTGTCACTGTCACTTAGTGGCAGATGCCAGGGGAGAGTCTCCTACCCCCTGGCACAGCTGACAGACTCCAGCCTCTTCATTATCACTGCAGTGAAATTCCTGGCAGCCCCTGCTAGCTGAACAGCATCAGGCAGTGTCCCTGCCTGTGTCTCAGCCTCTCTGTTCCCAACCAAAGGGAGTGGGTCTGAAATTTGCACCCAGGTGTAACTTCACTGTGCCCTGAGCCCCATCTCCTTTGAGAGTGTATTTAATACTGCACCTAGGCCTCCCTATCTCTGCAAAGTGGTGGTGCTGGTGCTACGTGGCTTCTAGTTGTGGAAAACTGCCCGTCCCTTCTCCATTTTTTGTCTTTAATTGCCACCTTGAAACAACCTGTTGCCATCTCATGCCTTGCAGTGTGCCAGACAGATGGTGAGGAGCCAGCCCATTATCTCCTCTCAAGAAAGAAATGATGCAGAATGATTTGGCTGGCACAGGCGCAGGCGGGTCAGAGTGAGGGACCTGCAGTAAAACCTTTGCATGCAGCAGCAGGCTGTGTGCTGGGCTCCCTGCACTCACCTCCCCTCGGCATTTGCCAGAGTCACTGCAAGGGGAGATAAGGTCTGGGGAAAGCTGCAAGGATGAAAGTGCAACCCCATGCATGTACCTAAACCCCCTCCCTACCACATGCCTCTAGTCTTGGAGCACTGAGCTGATGGTACCAGTTGTGAATTTGTCCTGCATATGGTGCTGTTGGAGAATGAAGCTGAAGAGCTGACAAGAGGACAGCATGGCTGCTGATCTCACTCTCAGAACCCAAATTTGGGTTCAATAGGTGCTAGGTAGGCTTTGCTTTGTTGTGCATCAGAAGGGGATTTGCACAGCTATGCATCTCCTGTGGACTCTACCACCCCTGCATCAGCCTTGCCACATTGCGACTGCCACCACCAAGCCTTCAAACCTAAGAGGAGGGCTGGTCACTACCTCAGCTTCTTCATGGCACAAAGAGACCATTTGTGTGGCCCAGTTTGGAGGAGGCATGGAACAGGCTGGGCTATGGCAGAGTGGGAACAGGCTGTTGAAGAGATTGCTGAGTGTCCCTAGTACCCAGGGTTTGCCTTTGGCTGGGACAGCTGTTGGAGTGGATGGCAGGAAGAAGTCTAGGGTAGGCTGAGCCCAGGGAGAAGACTTGGGTTAGGTGACCCCAGTCCTTCACCAGCAGGGAGCATGCTTTCTTTCTCTCAGCAGCTTTATGGCTGTCTACTCTGTGGCCAACCATGGCATGAAAGGAACTAGTACCACTTACCTCATTGAAGCTGCACATTCTTTACATACGACTTGAGGGCTCTCTACCCTGCAGGGTGTAAGCCAAGAAGCAGGGATGGCAGAGGCAGGCACTTCAGCTCACCTCTGAGCTAAGCCGAGCCAAGCTGAGCTCCTTCCAGCTGCAACCCACAGACCTCAGCCTCAGGCCAAAGCTCTTGTCTGTTTCTCTCCAAAGTCAGCCATTGGCAGGAGTCAGTTAGGGGTTTGGTCATTGGACTGGTAGTAATGCCATGCATGCCTGTACCAGCAAAGTCACCTGTTGTCATTCTTGCACTTTGGTTGGAGTTCAAAGTCCTCTCTACTTCTCAAAAAAACATTGGTAACTCCTGGCTGTTCTGAGTATTAAAGAAGTGTCCAGAAACTGAATTGCTGCCTTGTCATGCAGAAGGATGAGACAAGGCTCGATGGGTGACCCTGCTATTTCAGGGTATGTTTGACAAACTTGCAGGGTGCTGAAGGCTCACCAGAGATGACCTTTCACAGGGACACTGAATTGGGATGAATCCAAGCTAAATAGTTTCAATTCCTCTGAATCCTCTATACCTGCAGGAGGTTGAACTCCACCTTTATTTATTCCCACTGAGATTTCAAGGGCATGTATCTCACAGCTAAAGCTGGCCTATATACTTGCATGCCAGGAGACAATGTTTTTCCCAGCCTGTTTTTTTTTCTTGTTTGATTTCTGATTTGCAGGAAGGGCTACAGACTGTGTCCCCAAGTTTTGTTAAAGACAGCAGTTTCTGTTCTTGATTTTTACAGGGCAGTTCTCTCAGCAGTGTAAATCTGAGTGGGGAGGTTTTGTGCTGGATGACAGAAAGAAGTCCGGGTTCAGGATATTTATACCGTAGCTTATACAAAGCTGTTTGACACAGTGAATGGATTTGGGGGAGTTACTTCTATTTTTTTCCTTCTTCTGAGGAAGAAGCATTGACGTTTACCTTGGAACACAGCCTGAATGTGTCATCGTCTAAAAGCAGGATGTCCTGACCACAGCAACTTGTGTTGTTTGTAACAAGTTTTATGGGATGTGCATCATCACTGAGAGATCCTACCAAGTGCTGTGATCCTGTCAGATCTCAAAAAGTTGCACAGAGCCAGCTAATGGGAGGCCTCCACAGGAAAGCTTGGCACTTTGAGGCACCTTGTCTCATGGTAGTAGGACGCCCTGGCCGAGGATGCTACCTAGCTTCTATTCGAAGTAGCAACCAAATGTCCTGGTTTGTGATGGCTATCACAGATCTACTGCCATGAGGATGTTACTTTTGGTGTCTTGCCTCCAGTCCTGCCTCTCTGAGGTCTTTGTGCTTTCCTGGTGAGATGCAGGATTCCTCTCCATTGCCTCCTCAGTGATGATGTTGGGAAACATGGGGCTCTGCACTGTTGAACAACTGCCATGCTCCACCCCAGATGTCAACCAGGTAAAAGCACCTATGCTCACAGGCGCTCTTTGAGGTCTCCAAAACCACCACAATGATGTAAGACAGCAACATGCCCCAAGTAACTAATTTCTTCTCTTTTTCCTTCCTCCCTCCCTCTTGTCCCCTCTCCTCATTGCCTCCCCTTGCAGTGGCAGGCCATCTCTCTGACAGTCATTGAGAAGGTTCAGATAGCAGCAGCAATCCTGGGTTCCCTCTTCCTCATCGCCAGTATCTCGTGGCTCATCTGGTCGACCTTCAGTCCTTCAGCCAAATGGCAGCGCCAGGACCTGCTCTTCCAGATCTGCTATGGAATGTATGGCTTCATGGACATTGTCTGTATAGGTGGGTGATTGTATCTTATGGCTCTGCAGAGGTCACTTGCACCCTCACCTGTGGAGAGGAGTGGGAGACAGCATGGAGAGCCGGCTGGTATAGCTCAGCTCGAATTGAACCTCCCTGCCTTTTCCTCCTCTTTGCTCTTCTGGCCCTTTTTTCATAGTCCTATGCTCATCTGGGCAGCCAGTGTTTCCTTGGCTGGGCTGGCAGAAGAACCTGCCGCAATTCCAGCAGGAGACAAACCTCTCTTCAGAGCAGGAGGGGTGGGGAGGGCTGGGAGAGGCTAGTGCATATGAGGCTTTTGGGAAAGTCCATCGTTTCTGATATAGCTAATTTAGGAACTGCCCCCTGGTGGGGTATAGCAGAGTCTCTCCACATGCAACTCCTTGGCTCTCTGTGCTGATCTCTCTGCTGAGCAGGGGTGGCTGCCCCTTCTTTGACCTGCCCTGGTGCTGCTAGTCCCAACCAGCCCAGATTGTGGCCCAGGCTAAAGTCCTTGTCAGGTTGATGGTACAGAGCAGCTCTGAGGATGAAGCTGCCCCACACTGAACAAGTGCAGACAGCAAAGCAGATGCTGGCAGCCTGGCCCCAGCAAGGTCTGACGAGGGCTGTATCTCCAGTGCAGGTCTGCAGGATGAAGGTAGAGGCAGTCACCAACCAGGCAATTGAAAGAGTGGTGGTTACTAAAACTGTCCAAGTGAACCCCAGCCATGTCCAAACATACTCCTGAGCAGTGTCCCCTCAGGTATAGGCTACTAGATAATGTCAGTTCAAGTGACCCTACCAGGAAGCAGGGTCCTAGAGACCTCTTCATGTCTGGGTATTTTCTTCATTAGTGTAAAGACAGAAGGAGCCTCCCAGGAACTCAGTGGGTCAAGGCAATCCTTTTGATTTGGTGGATGTGTTTGTGTGGGTAGAGCCACTCCAGAGGAAAGGAGTAGAGCTCCCAGTTCAGCCTTCAGGAAAAGCAGGACAGACTATATCACTGAGCAGCAGTTGGTGAAACTGGGGAGCAGAAGTAAAACAAACCCAGAATCAAAACCAGGGATCTGAGCTGCACACCCTTGTTTCTATGCTCAATGGCTGGACTTCAGCATCCTTCCAACACTTGACTTGGGCCTCCCACTATTGCCACTCCTGTGCTGACAAGATAGGAGCTTGGCCTGTAAAGATCGTCCTGCTCCATCATGAGATACTGGGGCAGCTACCACATTTCTACAGGAACAAAAGGGGGCAAATGAGGTGAGAGACAGGCAACACCTACACATTGACACAACATCCACTGATGACATCCTCTTGCTGGTGGAATTGAGAGTGGAAAGTATCTCCATGTGCATGTGGTATGAGTTTGTGTTGCCTTGCTGGCAGAGGACAGAAGTGGAGAGCCCTGGCCTGGTCAGATGTCAGTAACATGATTAACTTGATTAGCTTTGCTAAAGCTTCAAGAGCTGAGGGGAGCTGATTAGCTCATCTGTCACTAGCAACTGAATCTTCCCACACAATGGAGAACGACCCATGCCAGCCATGGACTGAAGGGCAACTGGGCAGATGGATCCAGATTTCAGGTTGTTTCTTCCTTCATAATTTGTTTAAGGGCCTGGCCTCTATTCTTCTTTCCCACCTTCTGTGAGAGGACAAAAGCCTCTTCGCACCTCTACTGCTGTCATCATTAAGCTTAATGTCCTAATGATTTTTTTTGAGCAAGCAGGAATGTTTCAGGGCCATGGCCAGGTGCAGCCCATTGCCTCATGGTCCTCCCCGTGCAGCTGGCAGTCCTGGTGGGCCAAGCCTGCTGGCTTTCCCACACATTCAAAAGCAAGTGCAAGCATTACAGACGCAGTGAGTGAACATGTCTTTGAGTGGCTTCTCTTGCCCAGCACTTGAGACTGTCCAGAGATGGCTCCACTTGTGCTGTGTGGAGCATGTCTGCTTGCGCTACCAGGCAGCCCACCCATGCTCAACCAGGAGAAATTATGTTCTTGACCACATGAGCTTTTGTATACACTTCCCTAGAAAAGCTCATATGTGCCTGCAGCCAGCCACAATCCACCATGAAACTTGTGTTGCGCATTGATACTCTTTGCAATCCCAGCTGCTGCTCCTTCCTGGTCTACCATGGAGGGAAAAGGAGCTCTCACCAGTGATAGTTGCTATATGGTACTCACTCTCCTCCCAGCCTCCTCCTCTTCTTCCTCTGCCTGGGCTGAATCAAGTGACAAACAAGGTCTTCACAGAGAGCTGTGACTCCCTGGCTGTCCATGCAGTCAGGTCTCTTCTCTGAGTGACTTCTCTCCAGCCCTGCTGATTTCAGGGGGCTGCACTATTGCTAGTCAAAAGGCTAATCTGTCTTGTGGAGAGACCAGGTCAGTTCTGGCCAGCAGAAGGGGCTGATCAAAGGGAACTGCACAACTGGTTTTAGCATTGTAGCTTTGTTCTGCTGTGATGGGATGCAGTGATGCCAGCCGCATAGAAGACTCACAGTGAGTTCCTTCAGCTTCTGACTGACAGCATGGCCCAAAGTTCTTGTTGCTCCTCCCTGGGCTTTAGTTCCACTGCTGTAAGTTCAGGATAAAACCTCTCATGGATAATTGCAGTGACAACAGTTCTGGAAATACCAGGGGGCTATCTGTGCATTTTGATGTCTCTTCCTCTGCAGTCCCTTTTGCTTTCCAGTGTGTAGGTGGGTAGAAAAGATTTAGGAACTAAGAAATGCTCAGTGATGGGGAAAGAGCAGGACATTAAGTGCACTCAGTTCTACCACACTTGTTCTTTTCAGCTAATGTAATACACAGATTGTCTGGGGTTTTTTTTTGTTTTGTTTTTGGTTTTTTGGTAACAGGCTGGGCAACTTTAGCTGTAGGCGCTACACAGGTGCTACACTAATTGTATGAATTCCAGTTGTTCCTTTTCCCAGTTTGACCCCAAGTTTTGCCTTTACTGGCAGAGGAGCAGAAGTTTGAAAGATAAGGTATAAACTCAAAAGCAGATGTGCTGAAGCAGAGCTCCTCTGTAGTTTCTTTCATTTCCCATTTGGTCGTCCATGGATGTCTCACGTTCATTGAGTAGGTCATTTGTCCAGGAGGTCAGTTTACACAACTTGTCATTGGACAAGCTCAGCAGAACATTTCCCCTGGCACTGCAGAGTCTCAAAGCTGGAGAAGATACCAAATCTGCAGAGATCCTGACTATTGTCAAACAGGGAATATACACCTAGTCAGTGACTGCCCAGATGTTTTGTGTGGTCTCCTCTCTATTAAGTCATTACAGGATTTAGGTGGCAATTCACCAAGACAATTTGCATGGCAGTTTGCATGGGCAACCCCCCATGACAGCACTGATCTTTTCAATGTGGAGTCAAAGATGAGGGCATGAGTGCCCACTTGCATGTACAGCTCCATAAGCACAAATCATTTGGCTGTTGTTATCTTCTCTTGAGCCGTATTTGAGCTGAAATAGTCAGATCACCTTCAAGCTGAGCTCTCAAAATGCAACTGTTAGTTCAGAGACTTAGTGCATCGAAATCCAGAGGTCTTGGGTTTGACCTTCAGCCACTTACATTCAACCACTTGTTCATACTCACATTCAATCACTACTTTTCTTTGGACTTTGCTATATCCTAGCATAGAACACACACACAAAAAAAACCCCAACAAACAAACAGTTATAAGGAACAGACACTATTTGCTACCCCTCCACCCACTGTGGAAACAAAACCATAACCAAAGCAAAATGATTCTGCTCCTCACAACCAGTAGGACAGATGGTATGGCCCCAAGTACCAGAAGCTATGTCCGTCTGGGAAAGATGTGCAAGATGGTCTTTCAACATCGTTCTCCCCCTTGCTCAGACATCTAACAGGAGAGCAGGAAGCACTGGAGAGGATTGCTTGGAATTTGTGGGAGTCTCCAATATTGGGACTTTTTAAAAGAACCTTTTAGAAAACATATGTCAAGAACAGGTTGCAGAGATGATCCCAGTTTGTGAAGGAGGCACAGACTAAATGCTCCTTGATATCCAGCCAGCCTCAACGTCTTTGATTCTGATCTCTCCCTCTTTCATATGTGCTATCTCTGGTCATGTCTGTAGGAGAGATACATGAGTTGAATTAAACTAGAAACTGGTAATGGTGCCAGCAAAGGTATTGCTCTGCTGTGAAGCCATATGCAACAAAGACATTTGAGATCAGCAGCTAGGAAGTGAAGGAAAAGTGAGATGGGGATCATTCATTTGATGAACTGCTCTCTCTGTGTGTCAGTGAGAGGTAAATCCAGAAAGCTGGCATAGAGGTAGATTAGCAGAAATGTGGATATTGAACTACAGAGATAAATGGAGCAAGTTTTCATAGGCCTGAGTTACCAAGTAGGGAGAGTAGCAGCTTAGAGCTGGGCTGTAAATCCTGAGAGATACCTGCCTGTTAATTAAGTGACAGTCTTTGGAGGGGAAGGAGGGGTTTGCCTTTCTCTCTGTCAAGGTGCAATTAGGGAAAGTCAGTGTTTGTAGATCAAGGTGTTGTTTGGGGTCAGGAGGACAGGAAACCATCTCCTGTTAAACAAAAAGGAATTCTGCCAGATAATGAGAGCATGTCACATTCTAGGCTCAGGCATCACCAGATCAGCTCCAAGGGGAAAGCACATCTCAGGAATGCCATTAGCAGGCCGTGTGTGCAGGGCTGTCACTGTTATGGTTTGTGTGTGCTCTCCTGCTCATGCTCACACAGCAGTATCCCTGGGGTTGGCATTCTGGGGAAGTTATTCCCAGCAATGCAAAAGCAGTTCAGCCTACCTCTCCTTGGACCGGCGTCTGGTGGGGACTGTTGCTTTGTCCATGCCCACCCAGTCCTTGCTCTCTGATTCACCCTGCCTCAGTGCTGACAATCACACTCTTTCACAAGCACTAAATTCTCATCCTTTGAAGCTTTCCTTGGCAGCTAGTCCTGGAGGGTGTTTGCCTTCAAAACAGTAGCCGCACTGCAGCGCAATAGCACAAGAGACAGGCAAAGCAGGACCATTCATCCTGCCAATGATTTTTGTTGGCACACCATGGCAATCCATTACAGATCAGGAAGTGTGTGCCCACTGTTTTTAATCCCAGCTGCCAGCAAGAATAATCAAAAGCATCCAGTATGTCTGATGGCATCTCAGCACAACCGTAGGTAATAACCTAAGAAATCAATAGCCAATTAAAACTAATCCACAGCATTTGATCTTTCGTAGTGCAATGGGAGCAGTAATTAATGGAGCTTCCTTGAGACAGTCACAATTCAAACTTCCTGCCAAGACTAACGTGGTTTTGTTTTTAAGTGAGCTTTGCTTCCCAGAGGAAATGCCAGGCTGAGGTAGTCTCAGGGTGTTTTCTAGCCAGGTCATTTGGGCCCTCAGCATTCAAAGGATTTAGATGTCCCAATAAAATCAAGAGAAACTGAGAAATTAAGTATCTTCAAGGTATTTGTTTGTATTGATCTGATTCTCAAAAGGAAAGCAGATGTTTTCATTCACATTTCTGTAGTCTCTGAAGGTACAAAGCAGGAAGAATTGCTACAGCTGTAGGGAATCAATTCTGAGGAAGCATCAAACCCATACCTTAGCTTGATGGCTGGGGTCAGAGTGTCTGGAGAGCAGCCAGGCAGGGACCTGGGTGTATGGTAGACAGTAGGCTGAACATGAGCCAGCGGTGTGCCCAGGTGGCCAGCAGAGCCAATGGGATCCTGGCCTGTATCAGGAACAGTGTGGCCAGTGGGACAAGGGAGGTTTTTTTTCCGCTGTAGTCAGCTCTGGTCAGGCCACACCTTGAGTACTGTGTCCAGCTCTGGGCCCCTCAATTCAAGAGAGATGTTGAGGTACTGGAACATGTCCAGAGAAGGGTGACAAAGCTGGCGAGGGGCCTGGAGCACAGCCCTCCGAGGAGAGGCTGAGGGAGCTGGGATTGTTTAGCCTGGAGAAGAGGAGGCTCAGGGGTGACTTCATTGCTGTCTACAGCTACCTGAAAAGAGGCTGTAACCAGGTGGGGGTCAGTCTCTTCTCCCGGGCAACCAGCAACAGAATGAGGGGGACACAGTCTCATGTTGTGCCAGGAGAGGTATAGGCTGGATATTAGGAGGATATTCTTCACAGAGAGAGAGATTGGCATTGGAATGGGCTGCCCGGGGAGGTGGTGGAGTCACTGTTCCTGGAGGTGTTAGAGGCGCTTAGAGCCATGGTCTATTTGATTGGCTAGGGCTGGGTGATAGGTTGGACTGGATGATCTTGGAGGTCCCTTCCAACCTGGTTGAGTCTATGATTCTATGATTACATCCTAAAAGTAGAGCACAAGGAAAAGAAGTTCAGCAAACATCTTCAAAGGAGAAACCTGGGACCAGCCCAGACGGAAATCATTCATGGCTTTAACATATGTGGAAGAGACCCATTAGAGTATGCAGAAGTCTTCCGTGCTCTTCAGCTTAATGCAGTACTTGCCATGCTGTTCATGCACTTCTTGCTCAGTTTGCCTGAAAACTGGAGCTACCGGGAGGCAGCTACCAGAAGTGAACGGATCCAGGCCCCATCATCAGAGCAGGCAGCTGGGATAAAGTCAGCCAGTCGGTTCAGTTTTTCTGCACGTTGAATCCTGGTTTGCATATGTTCAGCCACGGTATGCGTGCTTGAAAGATCCCTGAGCGAATAATTGACTCATCAGCTGTAAAGAGGGGTGTGGAGACAGGAACCTTCCCCACAGGGTATTTCATGGAACTCCCCATCCATCTGGGCAGGGACCATCCCTGAGAGCAGTCACCGAGGGCCCTGCACCTGGTCCAGCAGCACAAGAAGCAACACTGCACAGCTGATCTGCCGACTAACTCCTTGGCCACTCTCCAGGAACAGCGGATGCTTGGCAAAGCCAAGACATGCCACCTCTCCCTTCCTGAAAGACAGGACCTATTTTTATCTAATGCTGCATTGATTATTCAATAAGAGAGCGGAGTGGGCCAGCCGCCATGTGTGCATGCGTACTGCTTTCACCAGCAGGCATTTCTGCAGAGGCTCAACGTGCACCTACTGAAGCTCTGGCAGCTCTCTGCAGAACAAGTACACCACCGCTGAGCAAAGAGCCATGGGGTTTGGAACTGGCTCTGAACCCCAACCCTTTTTGCAAAGAGGGAGCTTGGCTTCCAGCAATCAGAGCAGCACCCAGCCTTTCACATGTGTCCTTTCAACACCACATCCATCTCCATGAAGTCTACCACTGTTGCAACAGTGCTCCGGAGATGTATTTTGTCAGGAATTAGCATATGGTGCTCTCTGCTCCAGTGGATCAACGTGCTTAGCATTTAATGAGGGCAGCATAATTAACATTTTCTGAGGAAGAGAAGAAACCGTCTTGCCTTGTGAACTGCATCTTGAGATTTTGAGGGTGATACATTATTTTCAGGCTGATGCTTCCCCATCACTAAACCTCATGTTGCAATCAAGTGCCTGGTGTCCCTAGATTAAGTTCTCATCCATGTGCAGAGGCAGAAGCACTCACCTACCTGTCAAAGCTTCTACACTATGGCGGGAGATTCGTTTGTCGGCAGCTGGTAGGATCTCCCACACCAGCTGCACAAATTGTGCTATCTAGTAAAGGATGGAAGAAGTCCTCGGCTCTGTGCCAGCCTGCGTTTTCCAACTGACTCCTACTACTATAGGCTCCATCCCTGCAGACACATTACTCCAGGAGGGCAGAAGTTGTGGTCTATGGCATGTTGCTGTGACTACAGCAAAAGAAGTCAACTTCATAGTCAAAGATGAGGCTGCAAGGGTGTCATTCCCCATGCATAGTGGATGGGGCTGCTTTTGGTGTGTTCCCAGCCAGAACTGCAGTGAGAAGAGAGCAGCAGGGAGGTTGGAGTAGATGATCTCTAAGGTCCCTGCCAACCTGAGCCATTCTATGATTAACATGAATCCAACTCTGGGACAGCTTCTTAAAGTAGTGACTGATCAGTTCTTCTCCTGGAGGGATGGATACCTACCAACAGAGCCATCTTTCAGACCCAGATACAAGTCTGTAAGCAAGAATGCTGCAAGCAGGCCCATGGGCTACGTTACTGAACTTAAGTTACTTACTCTGCCTGGAAATTACTTCCTGGAGCAGCACTTTTCTTCCTGAACCAAGACCCACTGATAACAACCACAGCATAACTTCTTCTGCCCCATGGCACAGCTGTTTCCATAATACCCACACAAGCACACAATGTTCAGCAGAAGTTACTCAGTAAGATTAAATAACACCCAGGAATCCTGTGCCAAGTGGTCCAGCCAACACCTGACCTTCTCAGAAGAGGTCCAGCCAGCAAGTAGACCCACGACAGTAACACTCGATCAGGGCCAGCATGAAGAGTGAAGTCACCACTACCTGTTGAATGCAGAGAAGCCTAAAAACCCAAAGGTCCAGGCATTTACTGTGCCAAGTGGGACAAATCACTCTATTCAGTCATGGCTACATGACAGACCACTCAGTGTCCTACAGACCTTTTCTCCAGACCTTTGCCACAGGCCTAGCCACTCTCATTTCCTTTCACTGCTTTTGTTCTTATCAGCTCAGCAATGATGGATGAACTGTTACTGTCCCTTTCAGCTTGTATCAGTATTCCTTCAGGTGAGTTTCACAATCCCTAAAGGTCTTCAGCTCTGTTGGAAGAAAATTGCATAGTCAGAGCAGGAAGACAAAAGGTTTTGCCTCCCAGAGATCCTAGCTAGTAACAGATGGGGAATGATGGATGTTTGTCCTCTTGGCTCTGCCTGCCTTCTTTAATTTCAAATAGAGCCTCTGTGTGAGTTAAGGATCTTTGCAGAGGAGAAGGTGGGGTGGAGCAGAGGAGAGGCTGTAGCAGTTAAGGTGGAATGCTCCTGGAAATCTCACAGAAATCCTGGGGTCTGCAATGGAAGTTTTGTTATAGCTGTGGAGGACAAGGCAGTCAAACACAGGCTGCACCATGGTGTGTCCCAGGGATATATTTATCCTGACAAAAGGCTGACCAGAGATCACCATAAGCACTTTTCTGCATCACAATCATGGGATGCCTTCCTATATGGCAAAGGGGAAAGATGCCCACTTCTTGTGCCAACAAGGAAGCAGAAGCAATCACAATGCACACGCCGACTTGCAACCTCAGAGGCACGCCAAGGTACAAGAATTTAGGCTGTATGCCCAACACTGCCCTGGGAGACACTCCACTTAGGGCAATTGATACCCACCTTTATATCTCTCCTAATTGATACCCATTTCTCCTTGTGCAAGAGCCTGGAGCAGTCTGGAGGGATCAGGCTCAGACAGAATCTGCATCCCCCAGAAAATGAAAAACTGTGAACTGTTCCCTTTTTTTCTTATAGAATTTCATTTGCTAATAAAAGCAGAGAGGGAGGCACTAGTTCTGCCTTCAATGAGCAAATGTCATGTTTTGATCATTATTGAACAAAGAATTTTGGTTTAGCATTTAGAGATGACTGCTCATTCTGAGTACTTAAAATTCAGTGTCAGAACTGGCGCACAAGCTTTTTTAAAAATCCAAATCCAAATGAACATTCTCACCTGTCTGAAATATGTATTTTTCCAGTCTGGGGGACAGTGTGACTGTTGCAAGTCTCACTCCAGATATCCAAGCCCTACACAAACAGTGCTGTTGCCTGGTTTTGGCTTTATAGAAATGACCCAGGAGTGGCTGAGGATGCTTTGGTCTAAGTATCATTAGCTGTAGGATAGAAAGCTTTAGAACCCAGGCCTGGAGGGCTGACTGCTATGGTAGAAGCATAGTGAAATGGAAGCCATGTGGTTTTTCTCTTTGTGATGAGTACCCATTTCTGTGGACTTCTGTCAGGGAATGTCTGGGAACAGAGACCCAGATACCAGGGTGTGCATTTGACCAGTGCTCTGTTAAATCTAGTTTGAAATTGTTTTCTTCTCCCTTCTTTTAAAAACCTAGGAGTATCTGCCATGCACACTAGGAGTGACTTTGATCTCTCATGCACAAAGTTCTTTCAAGATAAGAGGTGCTGTTCTC
>VWYK01018352.1:0-16904 GCA_013399775.1 Semnornis frantzii | reverse complement strand
CTTCTTTCCACCCCTCTATCTTATCCCAGAGTCTGCCTTACGTGCAAGGTGAGTAGAAAGGATCAGCAAGGGGAGTTAGAAGCACAATGATTATTTATTTGGGTTACACAGTTGCCAAAGCCCAGGGAGAGAACACAGTCACCGGCTGGAACAGATAGAGACACTGTGTTACCTATGTTTGTGTCCTCGTTTTTATACATCTCAGCAAGCCTATGAGTGAAGCAGACATAACCATTGTTTTCTTTTCGCAGCCTATAATCTATTTTTCTCATTAAAATATTCCAATTAACCTCAAACCACTGCACACATGCACACCAAAAAAAATAAAGGAATTAAAGAATTCACAGAAAGGGAATTAAGGTTTGTGTATGCAATGATGTCAGTAGATAGAATGCCCAGCAGTGAAAGAGTTAGCTCCCAGGAGGATTGGTTTACCTGGCCTGAGCCACCGCTGCTGTACATGCAAACATTAAACTTTGATCACAGCTGCCATAACCTTCTCCTGACACCCAGCAATGAAAGCAGCAGAAACAGGCTAAAGCATGGTAGCTGTCTGGCTGAGGTGAAAATGCACTTGGAAAGGAAACCAAAGGGGGAAATTGCTGCTGAAGGTGAAAACGAAACATGCAGCTCAGGTGGCAGGACAGACAGGGCATTATGAGAAGCAGGACAGAGTAAATGGTTGGAATGGACTGTGATTTTTTTCCTCCTGTAGATAATATTGGTGTCAGCACAAAGGTGATATACCACTCACTGTCAGCAGAACTCTTGTTTTGGTGGCTTCTTTACTGGCAGACTGGAGAAACAGTTCCTTCCCCTGGAATTTACCTGTCTCTTTTGAGAAAATTCATGGCAAATGTTGGAATTAGAGGGAGGTTAATTAGAAGTTGAAAGTCCTGGTGAAAAGATCACTTAGTGGCAGAGGCTGACACTGTGCAGAAAGTAATTGCTTGCTGCAATTTCCGGGAAACTGCTGCTCCAAAGTTGCCTCAAACTGGAGGCTCGAAATTACTCCAGTTAATCTCAGCATGGTACACCAACTGATCCCACCTTGCCCAGCTAGAGACACAAACACAGTTATCGTTGTTACACCTGGGGTTTGTTCACCTGCTTCCAAAACCACTTCTAGCCATTCACCTGAGAGTCACTGTACTTACCAGTCTTACCTCAGGGCCACTGATGGCAATGCACTTTTATCCCAGCTAATCCCCAGAGACAAAGGATCACCTGGACACAGACCATATGTGTCCACCTGCAGCACCATGAGCATTTCCTTGCACAGAGACTGCCAAATTGGATTGTGATGTGATGTTGGCAGGTATTCTGAGGCTCAGAGGAATACCCCAAGGACATGACCCTTACCTCCAGACCACTATACTCACCCTTGGTCACACTTTGCATTCTAGTTCTTGCATTTTAAGAGTCCAAAAGGCCAGGGTTAGCTATTACGACCAGTAGAAGACGGAAATTAAACTGCTTTCACCAGCACTATCTCTGCTGCAGACTGCATCTCTGTCATCTAGAAAAGAAACAGGCCAGTTATTCTTGCTCTGGGATGGAAGTGAGAGTGAGAATGGGGGGTAAATGGAAGAGGTAATTCTTTCTCCAGAGTCAGCAGTTCTCAGCTTGCACTCCCAGATGCTGTGGTCATGTGCTGGTAGACTGCTGCACTGACATAACACTTGTCTAGTAACCTGTATTGATGTTTCTCATCTGCTGCTTTAGATCCAGTCTAGAACTAGAATCTGTGCTCTTTTGGGCTGGGTCATTAAGTGTGATAGTTTTGCTTAAGAGCAGTGGTTAGGTGTTAGGTGCTCTCTCATGTACAATAAATTAAAGGAAGCATAAGGAACCAGCATAAGCAATGAGTGCAGCTTTGGTGTAACCTATTGCCAAGGCATTGTTGTGTTTGCATGTGCTGTGAAGCACAAAGTAGCTTCTCAGCTCTGGGAAGTAATCCCTGCACAACAGGTAGTCTCTAGTCCCTTCTGCCTGGACTCTAAAGAGCTCCACAGAGCTGACCATGATCTGACTCTCTGTGTGGATTCACTAAAACAGCCACAAGAGAAAGAGCAAAAAAAGCAAATGTGTGGAGAGAGTGAACACAGTGAGGAAATCAATATGGTTCCTGTACATACTGTTCCAGATTCAGCCCATGTTAATTCATGGCATTGCATTGGGATAGCCCTACCTACCATGTTAGTTCATATTCTGCCCTGGCAGCAGCACAACCACATCAGTGTGGCAAAGCAAGCAGAGGCATTAGAGATTTTTTTTTTTTCAGGCTTTCCTGCCAGGTTAAGGTCCCTATCGTATAATATGATCTGTCTCCAGCTCCAGAGCCATCTTGATGTGACATAAGCCAGTGCAAGCAGAAACATGTAAGAATATAAGAATGGCCAAAGCTCCACCTAGCCAGCTCCCTTGCTTCTCTCAATGGCCACAGACAAGAATAAGACTGAAATATGAACAAGACAAATGTATATTGACATTCCCCTGAATACTTCTTCCAGCATTCAGCAACTTTCAGGTCAAGGAATTTTTTCTGATGCCAGTCCATCCTGGTCTTTACATGAGAAAATGGGAATGAGAAAATCACGTCTTCGGTGCCCACATTCCACAAGAGTTTGGTTTCATCAATAACACAAACAAGGAATTTCATGGATCACGCAATAATCTGGACCCATGTTCTGTGTGACATTCACAGAGACTTTCATTCTGAAGAGGATGGTTTTGACAGAGGATCACTTGAGAATAGATTTTGTGAAGCAGAAGAAGGTGAGATGAACTTGGGAGAAATGGAAAAGGACCAGGCCATTACCAGAATCCGTCTAAAATTCTGATACAGATATTTCTGTGTTGAAAAGAGTTCACACCAATCTGCCATTTTACCCACATACATGGCATTTGCTTTATGGAATAAGTACTGAACACTTCTAGTTGAATACAGCTCTTCTTGAAGGATTACTCACTTAAGTCTGGCCTTTAATTGGGAAGTTTCACCTCTGTAAACAAGAGCGATCCTCAGGGGAGAGGTGTTTCTGGAAGGGGATGCATAGACCTGAATGTAGGAATTCCAATCCTAATTTATCTCAGGCATACAAAATTTGTTTCGATGAGAGCATTAAGCATCCTGCTGCTTGATATAAACTGATGGACTCTTGCTTACTCTTGGCATTTACTCTTGCAAATGAATTGCTGTTACTTCTGCTTCCCTGCCCACCCCTCCACTTGGTTCCCTTTTAATTTTACAGTTTCCTGAACCTGACACTGGGAAATCAATAAGTAATTTAGAGGCCAGTAAATACAGATGAAAACAAGTTATTTTGTACTTTTATAAATATTTGGAAACCAAAATTATCTAAGAAAACAGGTGCTCAGTTGACTCAGCAACCCATCCATCAGCATCACACAGTTAATTGCATAAGATCATAAACATTTATAATTAGACGGCAAACAAACAAGAATTTCATAAACAGCCCTCTTGAATCAGGCTGCACATTAAATATTTGTGATAAGGTAATTAAGAATAGATTTACAATCCTGGCTTAGTGTTTAATACTTGGGAGAATAGATTTGATACTGTGGAGAATGTTCTACAGCCAAGGAGAAAACATTTGATTTCAGCTCCTTTATCTGAGGCTTAAAGTGGTTTCTGAGAAACATTGGCTCTGTCACTGATCAGAGCAGAATTTCATTCATTACAGACCACATAGCTCATTTAAATATATGTCTAATGTCCCTTGTCATGGACTGATCCACTTCAGGCCTGCTTCAAGGTTCTGCATTCTTGATTGTATCTGCAGGGTTTCCCTAAGTCCTGTTTTTTATGCTTGATTCTTCAATCAGAAGATATCAGAATTCTCAATTGTGTTCCAAAACAGGGAGAAAAAAACCATTTTTCTACTATGAATGACAGTGTTTGATTATGAAAAGTTGGCATCACTGCAGAATTACAGCTGTGCATAGTGGTCTATGGGGATGAGAGAACCTCAGAATACATCTGGTTGGGAGAGACCTCAGAGATTATCCAGTCCAACTCTTGACCCAGCATTGAAGGGTTAACACTCAACCATGTCCCTAAGTGCCAGGTCTCATACTGTAATGCCCAATACCATTCACAGAATCACAGAATGTCAGGTGCTGGAATGGACCTTGAAAGATCATCCAGTCCACCTCCACCCTGCCAGAGCAGGATCACCTACACCAGATCACACAGGAACTCATCCAGGTGGGTCTTGAATATCTCCAGAGAGGGAGACTCCACAACCCCCTTGGGCAGCCCATTCCAAAAGTAGCCATTTCTGCATACTTAAACTATCCAATGTAATTACTTCTGCAGCCAGTAGGCAAGCTCAGCACCCCATTACAGTGAATATGAGAGTCCCCTCAAAGTTAATCTGTGATCAAGTCAGCCAGGTTTCTAGCTATAACAGAGGGGGCAGAAACTCTGTAGTATCAGATGCACATCCTAAGAAACCAGGTGTCTGCATCCCATCAGTGAGTAATGGGGAGATCAACCCTGTGTGTGGGTAGGATGACCTCGAGATGTTTAGGGGTTTAATATTTTACAGGTTTAACTCCAGTAATTATCTGTCATTGGAAACTAGAAGAGTCTGGAAAAGGTGGGTGGAGGGTAAAGCTATAGCATTGGATTAATCAGGGACAGCCATAAAACACTTTATTCTATGGTGACTATCAACTCTCCACACATTGCTGTTTGAGGTGACCTCCTCATCTAGGCATAACACTGCTGCTTAGTTCTTATGGGTCTTTTGTTCTTTGCTCTTATATCTATATGCTTGTAACAGGCAGGCAACAGAGTGGCTCTTCCTAGAAATGCTTCTGATAATCTTGATCCTGGCCAAGAACAATGAAGCTATCCATGTGCTAACTCACCTAGTCCTACCTGCTAGCCTGCCATCAGTTATATGAATCATAAAAGCACTTTCCTAACAGACAGACTGCTGCAAAACAAGGAGGCTCAGAGCCCACTCACTCTGCATAAATCCCAGTCCTTAGCAAAGCTTTTTGGTTATATTACAGCATGTCAGCTAAGGCCCTCTACATGAGATGTTGCAGCATCTTCCAGTCTCGGTGGAGAACAATAACGCAGTGTTGCAGTCACTGCTGGACCTAGTCCTTTTGAAGAACCTCACCCAGCTTGGTAGCTTGAATAATAACAGAGCTTAATACTCAAGCACTATCATCACCTATTTAACATTATTTAACCCTTCAATCCTCTTGTAAGGGTGGGGAGGATGGCAGAGACTACTGGGAGATGAGCTAACGGTTGGGTGGATGGGACTGAGCTCCTCCCTCTCTTTGAAATGCAGAGACCATTACAAGTCAGGTGTTCTACAGTCCATCACCTAGACATCAGCTGTGGTATGTGTGGATGCATAGCAGAACATATGCATTACTGCATGCTCCACACACAGTGCAAGCTCATCTGCCCTCTCTTTCAAGCATGCTGTTTTCCAGCTTGGAAGGCATGAGGCATGAGGTACCATGAAGTACCTGCTCTGCAGATGAGCAAAACTTTGCCTAGGCCGACAAACCATTTACAGGTATAGGCAGGCCCTTATTTCCCTCGATCGTGACCTCTGGCCTCCATGTGTGTGTCTGCTCTGCTGCTGTGTGTGGGGGGAGAGACTTGGGCTGGTGCAGCAGACGTCACCGGCGTGTCAGCTCCAGCTACACCCCCTGCAAACGCATGCCGTTAGATGGGTGAATCATGCCTATGCAGTATGTAAAACCAGTCCAGTCACAGATAAACCTCGGGCATTTACTGGTAAACGGATAGTGTTTTGCTGTAAGAGCATAACTCATCCTGCTGCATTTATGATCCATTTATCGATCGCTGAGATAAAGCTGTAATCCTTTTAATTCAGGGGAGAAGGGATCTGGCAGAGCAGGAGCACTGGTGCTCTGCTACTTGGTAATTAAAATACATGATTTATCATTGAGCTAACCAGTAAGCTGGGGGTGGGATAATGGGGTAGGTTTATGGTTCTTTCTAAAGTTTTGCTTCTGTTTTATGTTTATTTCTTTCCCCCTTCCCTGCAGGTCTAATAATACATGAAGGGCCTTCAGTTTACCGGATTTTTAAACGGTGGCAGGCGGTCAATCAGCAGTGGAAAGTGCTGAACTATGACAAAACAAAGGACATGGAGGAACAAAAAACAGGGACCAGGACAAATCAGCGCCCATCCTCTCAAACCACACACTCGTCCTCCACTGGTGGTACAGCCACTAACTCCGCTCCAGCCGACAGCGGGGGACGGGCTGCCGGCCATGCCACAGGCACCCTCTCTGACCACCACTGTGCTTATACCATCCTGCATATACTCAGCCACCTGAGGCCTCACGAACAGAGAAGTCAGTCTAGTAGTAACAGAGAGCTCGTCATGAGGGTCACCACGGTCTGAGCCGAGGAATTCAGGAGGCCTTAACACAAAGAAGAGGAGACAAAGAACTCATAAAGCAGAGGAGCATGGTGTGCCTTTTTCTTTCTCTTTCCTTTTCATTTTTTCATTATTTTTTTTTCCCCTCCCCTCCTTTTCTTTTTCGGTAACTGCACAAGATATAAGAGGCGGCACCTGGCCAGCTGAGGAAAAAAGCAGGTGGAGGGAGAGCTGCACACTCATGCTAAAGAGGTTAATGTTTTCCAGCCAGTTTAAAAAAAAAAAAAAAGAGAAAAAGAAAAAAAAAAGAAAAAAAAAGGAGAAAAAACAACAACACAAATCACAAAAATACCAACAAAACAAGTGCAATACAGACTACAAACTGAGTAGGCAGAGTTCTGGGGAAGCAGAGGAACAGACGGTTTAGCATGTCTTACAAATCCTATTACCTGGAATAGGTAACGCTCTGTACACACCCCTGTACACACACACACACGCACACAAACACACACGCAGTGTGAGATTTATAAAAACAAGGAATGGAATGAATTTTTTGGAGTATTTTGTTTTCCAGACTGTGATTAACCAGAGCTAGGAGTTGTTTTGTTTCATGAGTCGCTCTGGAGCCTTGTTCAATTTACTACAGGATACCTGAAGTGAAATGGCTGAGGGTCTTTCAGTATTGGTTTACAGAAAGAGAGATTGGATCGTCCCACTAAGAAAACCTAACAAAATCCAGGCATACCCAAATTTCACCAAAAATTCTGGTTTTGTTTTCATAGTGTTCCTGACAAAGGGTTTATGAGGGTGGAATTGGGAGGGGGGGAGGGTGCTCCATGACCTTTATTTGACGTATAGGCATTTCTGGGAAATTTTGTACAAGTGCCCCGCAGGTGTTTTAAGCACAAGTATCAATGTGATTTATACATTCATAACTCCAAGTCCAGATCTCACTACTCACACACACCATTTTCCATGCAGACATTGCAGGTTAACTTTGTTCCATTTAACTCTCATCACAAGGAGCTGACCCATCTCGGTGGGTTTCTGCTGCCTTGATGATTCAGACACTCATGCACTGGGAGATGTACATCCTTTTTTTTTTGTTTTTTTTTTCAGTGTCTGTATCCCTGCTGCTCAATTGGCAACACTATCTCTCAGTCTTGTAGGCTGAGCCTTTCACATCCAGTCTGTTAGTTTATTACAGAGTCTATTCCATTCAATCATTCAAGAGGGAGTTAGTCTGAAGAGGGAGCACAGTTGCTGATCAAATATGTAACACTTGTAATAAGCCTCCTTCTCTGGGATATATCCTTGAAGGTACCAGTTGCTCTTCAGGAACATTCTCTTTCAGTGCACAATGGCTGAATCATTTGTGGATATTAAAGGGACACTGTCAAGTACTTTTTAAATAGTTTTTAGGGTTTGGGCTTTTTTTACTCTCCATTGTTTGTAATATTCTCTTACAAGCTTGAAAATAAAATTTCTTTCCCTACCGAATTTGTCCTTTTCCATTTGGGCACATATTGTTCTCTCTACTTACCCCAATCTTTTCACCATCCTCATCCTTCTGCTCCCCATCTTTCCTCAGTGACAGTGTTACTGATTTCCTGCTAACTACCCTTGCTCTATGGAGGTATGTCCCAGCTCTGCAGGACTGAGCTATTTTGCCAGTACAACTGCATAAAGGAAGGGTTAAGAGCAGGAATCCTAAAAATGTGGAGATTAGCTAACCGAGAAGGAACAGCTCAGAAATCCCAAAACAATGAACTTGTAAATGATCAAGGCTGAACCCCATTCCCCCCGAAATTAAGACAAGGACTTCAGCCAAACTGCCTCCATTAGAAGCAGTGCTGAGCAACACTGCACAATGGCTGTGTCCTCCATCATCCTACCAGGACTTTTTGCAGCTTCTGCTGAAGACATAGCAAATAGCTCCTTTGGCAGCTAGGCCATCACAGGTCAGGTGACAGGTCAGGTGGACAGGAGAAGGTGTCAAACTTCAGCCCCTGGATTTGAACACACCAGCTATTCTGCAATGTTGAAGACAGAGGCTAGCATCTTAAGGCAGGTTGTATTTTTCACCTCAATTACTTGACAGTGTCCCTTTGAATATCAGAATGCAACAGAACAGGTAATTCTCTGGCAGAGAACAAAGGAGGTGAAATATCAGCCAAAAAAGCTGATGTGAAACAGCATGCTGTGTCTGAGGCCACTGTACCTTTATCTGACCAGTCTTATTTACCAAAGAGTGCTTTTGGCAGAGGGGAGGGAAGGGATATTGATGGGTGGGGGGAGAGTGACGTGGCAATTCTGATTATCTCTAAAAGCAGTTGCGCCCAGAATGAAGGTGTTGCAAGGAATGGTCTTGGAAGAGCTGCTTCTGATCCACAGTAGCAAGAAACTGGGCCAAAGTAAACAAACACAGTAGCCTCTCACCCCCATGCCTGTCCTGGAAGCCATCCTCATTCCAAGAGATGAGGAAATATGGTGGTTTTGGGAGGGGGAAAGCATACACAGATGAAGGGACCGCTGTCAGACATGATGTTGTATCCCTCTTCTGCCCTCTGCTTATTTAGTGTGAAGAAGTCGAATTCCTTTAATTTGGCTAGCCGCTAAAATTTTATGAGGTCAGAAGCACAACAGAAAGAGTGGTGCGATCTAGTACTCTGAGCACACAGGACTCTGCATACTCTCACTCCAGCTCTGCCACCGACTCTGTAGCCTTGGGCTGTTTGGCTCAGTCCCCCCTCCACACAAAGGGGGAAATAACAATACGTACCTACCTCACAGGGGTGTTGTGAGAATCCATGTTGGTAAAGCTTGTTGAAGTGCTAAGTCTACCATCGGTAGTCACGAAGCGTGTGGTGGGGGTGAGCAGCGCTGCCCTTTTGCTGGTTACAGTCTGAACCACTCAGCGGGAGTCCCATCAGCCCTCTCCTGCTTGGAGATCCTCCTTGATCTGAAGCGGAGGGTGTCATCCAAGTGCCCTCTCCTCCGTTGCATGACATTTTAAGCGGCTGTGAGGTGCAGGGTAGTGACAGACCCGAAGTCCTACTTGACCAGGGATTTGCTACAATGTTTTCTATATCTGTGGGGTTTGTTGGTTTGGTTTTTCCATATATTGTGCTTAGAAATAAACTTTCCACTTAGGGCTGGCGGTTCGGGGTCTCTTCTGTTGCATGGCAATGTATACAAGTCTTATTGTCTGTCTTACTGTGCAAATGATCCCGCAGCCCGATTTCAGAGATGGGCATGGTCTGAGCCTTTCCACAGCGGCATTAGACTCCAAAGCCTGTCTAGACTGTTTAATATTTAAACAACACTATGAACTTGTCAATTGTATGTGTTCTGTGCAATACGAAGCATGTCATTAGCTGGTTTGATGGGAAGAGGGATTAAAGGAAGGTCAAAACTTGTTTGAAGAGCTTCATATATGTGCCAGCATGGAGCCGAAGGGCTGCCACCAGCAAAGCAAACTTGGGGAAGCCACTGGAAACTGTTTTCAGAACAGTTTACTCCAGGACAAGGTACTTCTGAGTTTATGAACTTCTAGGCTGCCGGCCCGAGAGAACAAGTGCAAATTTAGTGCACTTGAAAGTGGAGTGTTGTATTCTCTTTTTCTTTCCTCCCCAGAGTATTGATGCCACAAATACTGATGAGAGTCTCTTGCTTCCATAGCATAGTTCTCTCGTCTCTCTCATGCCATCCCCTTTGTGCTACTATGCAGGACTTTAATAGGTATGAATGGAGTCAGTATTCTCTGGAGACATGTAAAATACATTGTGTATTGGAGGGTTCTAGCAAACAGAAAAGATGGGGTAGAGCTATGCTTCAGAATGCATCTCTTCTTCCCTTCTCTTCTCTAGTCTTGTCTGCTAGGTTCCTGGAGAGACATTCTCTGTATTTTTTTACAAAGCCATCAGATCAGCTTCCAGTGATGAACACACCTTGCAGAGTTTGGCAGCTCTTTCTCCCAGCAGAGAAAATTACAGGTCCTATCACTGTGGAGATTCCTGAACTCTTGGGCTTTACGATCCTCCGACACCATTTGAGGGTGGTCAGTGTGGAGAAGTATTCAGCCATTAGAAATCGTGTGTGTGTGTGTGTTCCTGCTCATTCTTGTGACTTCAGCTAGTCCTCTGATTTTCTATCCAGTTTGACAGGTCTTTCTGGTGATGCTCTTCTGGTTATGCTTTTCAGACATGTTCTATTCTGTGTCAGTTGCCAATGCTATTCTTGCCTACTGAAATACCAGTGCTGGCCTCCAGCTTCCACAGCTCTTCCATTCTTGCCATCCAGTCTCTTGGTAAATACCCACTGCCAAGTTCAGATCCTCTTCCTCTGTGCCTGCAGTGGCCCAAGAACATGCACTAATCCAAGGGTCATCAGAGAACACAGAAACCATTAAGAGACTGTACCAGCAGTTAGACTCCACACCTATCAGTCAGTCCTCTTTGATATTTACACACTTTGCCAGTCTCCGTGCCTGCAGTTAACTGATTGCCACAACTCCCCCTGACGCTAGAAAAACTCATACACCATCAAACACTTGATTTCCAATTTCACATGTCACAAGTGATGGACCATTTTTCAGGTAAATCAGGTGTGTTTCCTCTTGTGGTTTCCCAAGGAAGAAGCTGAAGAGGTCCATGTCTTACCATATCGTGATGGACAACCCAAGGAAAGAGCAAGTCAGCAGCATAGGCTGGAGTTAAGAGAGATGTTGCCTGTCCACTGTGGTTTTACTCGGGGAGACAGCAAAATACCACTCGTGTCTGCCTGGTCCCAGACTATTTCTCAAAGCCCTTGTATCTGGCAACAGTAAAACGTCAAAGCTAGTGCCTGCAGACAGAGGACAGTTCTGAAGATTTTCTAGTACTGAAGAACATCCCCTGCCCAAGTGTGGTGGTCAGTCATTCAAGTATCTCCTCTTTGTATTCCTCCAGAGGGGGAAAAAAAAAATATTATTTTGACTAAAGAAAGTAGTGCTACTCTTCAGTGTAGGGGGCTGCTGCACCATTAGCACTTCCAAACTCTGTGTCGTCCACTGGCATTCTTGCACATCTCATTGTAAGAATGGATGGCCAGAGACTTACTCCTTCCTCTTACTATTATATGTCAAATCAAGCACTTGGAGGGAAATAATTAACAGTCTTAGTGACTGCTGCCTGAGTATCCTCATCTCCCCTGCTGATGCTAGAGTCCAGCCCTGAAAATATTCTAAGCAGATAGAGACAGAATTCCTCACAAAGTAGTTTTAGAGTCTTGTACATCTTTCATGTATCCAGACAGGCAAATTCATTTAATTGATAGACAATGACATATTTGAATCCTGAGAGGAGAAACAAGTGTAGGAGCTTATTGCATTGACCTTCACTGCCTTCTTCCTTGTTGAAGGAGATAGAGTCAAAACATCAACCAGTTTCCATACAACAGCACTAAGCTGATGGCTCTAGAAATAATTCCCTGAGTAATGGAAGTCTGACATGTTGCAGTTACTGAAGACAGTCTTTGATCCTACATCTATCACATTGGTTACAGGGAGAATAGAACTTCTGTGCTGTTTACACAAACATCAAAAACTATCTTAGTTCATTATTCAAATTACCTCCAGGTCACTGGGTAAATTTCTTCTTTGATGAAAGAATAATGTTTTCTTATGCAGAACTGGAGTCGTGAGATAAAATATATGTAGACATACACACATATATTTATAAACGTTACCCTGAAAACATAAAGGGGAAAAAAAACAAAAAAAAAAACAACTCTTAAACCTGAAAGAATACTTAACTGTGTTGAATAAGTCTTCACAGCAGCTAAGGAGATGCTGTGTGGCAAGTATGACTTCAGGCAGAGGACAGAATTGGAAAACACTTTTATGTGACCTCTGGCCTATCTCCGGTTTATGCTCATTATTGTATAGCATTTAATTAATGCATGTGGAAGTATGTGGAAAACAGATGCTCAGCTCTGGCAGTGGGAAACAGACTGAAGGCTCCTCAAACTTAACTTGAGCCATACTCAAACAAGCACAATGATGCAAAAGCACAAACACCTGCCATCACAACTGTTTGAGAAGAAATGGATTTCTGAACAGGGACAAGGACTCTGAGAGAAATTCTTGTCCAAGTCATATTGACAGTATTTTTCCCAGTTTCTTTACTTCTTATTATTAACCCCTCTATTTCCGAAGCACCTTAGGGAACAAACAAACCAACCAAAAAAACCCCAAAACTCAAAATAAAAAAAAGGATTGTGATACCCTGGACTTCAAGAATTAAGTAACAGTAGAGAAGAGATACTAAGGGAAGATGGTACTTCGTATGTTATGCATCAAGATGTGCTTTACCAAACAACTAGGATATCACATTCAATTCACTGCTTGCTCAAAGTTGAGGATGTCCCTGCTGACTGCAGGGGGTTTGGACCAGATGACCTTTGGAGGTCCCTTCTGACCCAAACCATTCTATGATTCTATAACCAAGGAACCTTCCTAGTGCATGGCCTCCTACAGGGGACCACAGCTTGCCCCTTCATGGGATAGCCAGCATCAGGCAGAGATATTTTGCTTCTATTTACACCTCTTTATGGCAGGATGACATCTTGGTGTTCGGAGGTTGTTAGCATGTCACTGTTGGGCAGTGGGAGCATCTATAGGTTTCTATCATTTTTTTATATCAGCAATCACAAGAATAGCACATGTCCAGTGTGCCTCCATAAGTGACTATTGTATTCTTTTGCAGTTCAAGTTTGTGACAGAGCTACTCTGGTCTTTGTTCTTCACTACAAGACAGCTTTCCTTTAAAATCCACCCTGCCACACTTCTCTGGGTTTTTTTCCACTGCACATTATAGCAGTTCATTTTAGTCCATTTTCTTAGAAGGACTGATATCTAACCCACCTGAGCTTTCACAGTTAGAGAGACAAAAATTGATGTTCTCAGAACAGCTGATCTCCGTACCTATGTTCTTGTGAGAATAATCTCATAAGAGAATAATCTCATATTTCCCCTCTCCTTTCACTCACTACTCCATAACCTTTGCTTTCCTTTGGAAAGAGGTTATTCATTTCTACTAAATGGTAGAGCATCTCCCTGAGATGGGAGTGTGGACAGCCCTTCTGCTCCTTGCTAACAGGCACACAAACCTTCCACCCATTCCTCTAGACTAGTGCAGCCAGCAGAACCCTTTTTCATGGAGTTTAGCTTCTTGATCCAGAAGAGCAAATGCTTTCAAGCATCTCATTCACTGCTGTCAAGCTGTGGGATAATGGCATGGGGGATCTTTTTTTTTCCTCGGCCTCAGGGTAAATAGAGAGGATGATGTACCTGAGCCAAAAACACAGTGAGGACAAAGCATGTGCATTTCAGATGATGGCAAAAGTGGATGAGGTCTGCCTGGATGATAGAGGAGCAAGAATCATCATCAGCTTTATACAGCAGGGAAGCAAAATGGCCTTATCTTCCGTGTTTTTAGCTCATACACATCACCTCTCCATTATAAACAAACTCTCTGTAGGCAATGCAGGCCCAGGCTTGGGGAGGAAATCTTCCTCATTCCAGAAGCACAACCAGCCCATAGCTATGCATCAACCCCTTCAGGATTTTGCCCTAGAGAGGCTGAGAGTAAGAAGGGAGGCAGCTAGTGGGGATGGCAAGAACACTTCGCTGGATCTTCATCCCCAGTGGGCAGAGCACCCAGCAGGTTAATTCTGCATCTCCTAATGCAAGTACCCTTGGAAATCACAAACAGGGAATATGGTCTGATCCTTCACTACTACAGGGTGTGGCCAGGACAGCAAGTTGTGTTTCTGCATGGATCCCCAAGGTCTGTCGGTAGGGTCCAAAGGCAGGCTTGGAAGAATTCACCACATTCACTGAGGGATGTGATGAGTCAGTGGTGTGTCCATGCAGAAATACTCTCTTTGAAACTTCTACAGATATGTCTGTGGGGTTGGGAGGAGGTTGGTTTTGTTCAGGTCAGGAAGCACAGGGAAGAGAAGGCTGCAATGTAAAAAAAACAGCCACAAGGGAGGGGTTGACTGAGAGGAATGACCATGTCAACTGTGTTACTGTCCCATCATTCTCCTGAACCCAGAATGGAAACTTCCAAGTGCTCTTCATGAGCTTACTTTTATTAGAAAACTATTCCTGGGTGTTCGAGGTTGTTTTCTAATGAAAATATACATAATAAAAAAAGAAAATTAATGACTCTTGTTAATCTTTTCCTCTCCTCAACCTGTAACAAACACACACACACAGAGTGAAACTTGCCTCCTTCCTTCTTTGTTTACTGCCATTCCTCATTAATAAAATCTTTTTGGTCACAGTCCACACAAAGCTTTCATCTTCTGCCTACACATCAGAGATCAAGACTGCACACAAGGGATTTGAACAAAATGGCATGGCTTAGTATACACAGCACAATGCATTTGCACTTTGACTTGTCATTTGTTTATGGCATTAAACAGCAAAAATAATTTACCAGACATCACTGTAAAGCTTATGTGTAGTGCCTTCCATGTGCACAAGAAAGGGAAACCATGGCAAGTACAGGCAGACACTGAAATATGCTGCTAGCCACCTACTACCCACTCCAGTGTGCCAGGTCTTTTTCAGAAAATGCACAGAACAGCCTTTGACAATGGGCATCTTCCATCCAAGCAACACTGGAGTCAGGCCTCACTCCAATGCTTTATCTTCTACTAATTACTGGGTGAACTTCAAGACACAGGGAATGGTCAGAGCAAGTGAGGATGATAGAAGCAATCACCAGTGTCATGGTAGGAAGGGGTTGGTACAGAGCTAGGCTAGATCCACAGCTCCTCTCCCGAATGCTGTGCACATGACAGCAAGCTGTATTCCAGGACGCCTTTTGAGGTTGCCTCCTGTTTCTGTAGCACCCACTGAATGCACAGGGTATCACTTTTGAAGGTGCCTAGAAGCCCAGTGCAACCAGCCGCACATCCTTCCTGTCTCAGGAGGAAAGCGGGGGCAGTGTTTCACCAATCACAGTGTTCATCAAAGACAATCACAAGAAGGTCTGAAAACTGTTCTTCTGCCAAAGGCTCACAGAACTTTCCCATGCTTCCATACTTGAACAATGAAGATCCTGCCCTGAAGAAACAGAAAGAATCTGTTTTTCATCCTTCCCCTGGAAACCAGGTAAGTCCTGTCCATCCTTCTCTCTCTCTCTCTTTTTTTTCTTTTTTCTGTTTTTTTTTTTTTTTTTTTTAAATTGTAGGTCTATTCCAATAAGTCTATTGACTTATTGACTGACTGTCTCTACACAGAGAGACAGAACAGAAGAAGGGAACAAATGGCAAAAGAAATGGGCAAGACAAGAAGGTATTTGGTAAGAAACAGCTGTAGTAATCAGAAATGGAGGACAAAAAAACAAGGGGATGGGATACTACAGTGGAAGCAAGGATTGGGGGGAAAAGATAGGGAGCAGGGACAGGACTGGCAGAGAGAAGGGAGAGGTGTGATATGAAAGAGACTAGTGGCAACTATGGATTACTGCAGCGATAACATTCATGGTTTGGAGAAAAGGCGGCAAGACAAGACAGAAAGGATGAAGGCATCATGAAACACTGGCAGATGGACTTCAGAGTCTGGGACCAAAAGTGGATCTTTCACGGACTGCAGCCTGGCAAACAGCCCTTTTGTTACCTTGTATCCCTTGATTGATAAAAAGCTGCATCATCCAGTCGAGGTGAACAAAAATCACTGCACACATCATCTTACTTGTAACTCAATTATTCTTGCCAAAACACATTACTCCCAATTCAAGGCAGCCTCCCAGGGCTTGATTGATTCTGTGCACACAGTTACATTGCTAAAAACCACAACATGCTTTGCACCTGCACAGACAAAGTAAGTAATTTCCTACACCAGCCAGCCAGGGCTCTGCTGAATTGCAGCAGCTCTGACACAGTGTGGCCTTTGCCCGCTCAGTGGATTTCACGAGAATGAGAGTGCTGAAATGCTGAATTGCCCTGGAGAGAAAGGTGGTTGTCTGTAAAACAAGGAGGTTTGAGTGATAGTGCACCCTGGATTCCCTCATGCATGGACAGGAGTGTTGCCAAAACACTGGGATCTGAGCTCGGGCTGCAAAATTCTCAGCAGAATTGCAAAAAATCACAGTCTTGAGACTAAAAAAGCATTTCAGGCAAGGTGGAGGCAGAAAGTTTTAACCACTGGGAATATGAAATTATTCTGATTTAGAAATGGGTGAAAATTTCTAAATTTTCAAAATTTTAACCTACAATAAATGTAGATGTATCTGCATGGGAAGTATATTTACTTTTATTTTAAATATTAAAAAAGAAAAAAAAGCTGGTTTGAGAATTTCAAGCAGTGAACAAGTGTCTCCCACCCAGAAGTGACCAGCCATTTCCAGAAGCAATACACCAGCCGTCCACTCAATGGCCAGAAGATGCCAGTCCCTGAAGAAGATGGCTAACAGCTGTCTGCAACTGTGACGGTTTGGGAGT
>VWYK01018341.1:16152-34012 GCA_013399775.1 Semnornis frantzii | reverse complement strand
AGTCCAGACAGAAACTTTTTTCTGCAGTGTAATTTTATTTCATTTAAGAGCAAGAGGCTTTTACTTAAAGCATTCCAGCTATGGCCAGGAACATGAGGAAGAAAGCATGCTACGGCCTCACACTTAGAAACGAGTGACAGATGTAATTGTTCTAGAAATACCAGGATACTGTATAGACTTGGGCTGAACAGCAATGGTGGCACATAAATATACTCTCCTCACAAATCAGAAGGTCTCATGTTTTCACATTTTAAAAACTGACACACCTAACTCGAGAACAATGAGGAAACACAGAACAAAATATCACTGAGGGAAATGTGATTTCTGGGGAATTTATGGTGAGGAGTTGAAAATGACAGTTTATCTGGAACGCTGGATGAATAGGTTCATTTTAAAGCATTTGTCAATCCCTCAGTTTTGTTTGGGAGATAAAGCTCTCTGACTTGGCTCTACACTTCAAGTATATGAGCTAGCAGAGAAGTATTTTGGTTCCATATGTCTGGAGACCAGGTACTGTCCAAAACAATTTATTTCTCCTTTTTTTCTAACCCTTACACCCCAAGTAAAGTTAAAAGGCTTTTTACAATTCACCTCACACCAGCTGTTAACAGAAATTTCTTGCTTTTCCATGGCATTTGTGTTGGAAACTATTGCCAAGGTGTCCAGGCTGTTGAATCACGGGGAAGTTGAGATTTAACCTTGGCAGAAGGCCATGTGATTGACATTTACACTGCCAGAGGCTAAGTCATTTCAAGAGCCAAGTAGATTTCATTTTGCCTTATCTATGGGTTATCATTCTTACAAGAATCATCTCATTCTGGCGGGATCTTGATTTAAGGCTTTAAAAGTCAGCTGGGCTCAAACTGATTTTACAAGGTCAGAAACACTGCAGGTTTGCTCCATAATATGGAATTAGAAGATTGAGTGCCAGTCCTCTCAAGGTCCCAGCAAGAGTTAGATGTGCCTCACAGTCTCATTCTCAATTAGAGTAATTTTTAAGGCTGTCAGTGGCTCACAATTTTATCTCACGGTTCTCACCTCAATATTTTTCCCAGGTGCACAGTCCTGACAAAAATTGCTTCCCTTCCATTTGCAAGCTACTCAGAGAGTCTTTGTTTGTGTCATATTTGGATAAGTACATGTTCCAAGGTTTGGGCATATCCTATCAATTTCCCTTTTCAAAAACGTCTGCTGCTGTAACTGACTCCTGCAAATAAGGAGGTATATGAGGTGGAATGCTTGTTGCATCACGCTTGTATATGAAGGATTGGCTGTACCAAACTGTTACCATGTTTGATTTAATTGCTAATTGTTTTATTAATTGATGATAATTAGTTCTTTTCGAATATACTGCTGTTTTTTACATTAAGCTGTTCCTCAGGGAAACAAAATAGTCGGTGAACTGTTGGCAAGTAATTTCAGGGCATAGATTTAATGGGTTTGCTAAAAAAATACTATGAATTAACTTGCAAATTTAACCTTTCAATATGTGCCTTTGGCTAGTCACTTTTTTTATGAATTTCACTGAAAGAGGGCAGTTTACCCAAAAGCCTGGGCAAGTAGTCATCATACATGTGTGAACCGACTGTGAGATGTCAAGACCCACTGTGAGTGCAGTTCAGAATTGATGCACACTGCATGCATATGAGCAATAAATGTGATTATGGAATCCTGGAGTGCACTTCTCACAGGCTACTCTGTTTAAGTCAGATCAACTGCATGGAGCAGACACTGCATGGCTAATCAGTCTTGGACATGCAAAACACTATTAGCATGTCATATATTACAAGAGCAACCTAGTCTGTGTTACCAATTTGATAAAGATGTCAGAGAGTCTTTTACTCCTTTTTTCCCCCTGTTTTTTGGTTTTGTGTTGTTTTTTTGTTCATGGGGTTTTTTTGGAGGTTTGGGGTTTTTTTGGTTTTGGGTGTTTGGTTTTTTTTTTTTTTTTTTTTTTGGCCATTTTGTTTGTTTGCATTTGGGTTGTTTGGGGGTTTTGTTTGTTTGTTTTATTATTTTGAGTATCAGACATCAATTTTTTTTTTTTTGATATTTCATGCTCATATGCAGCTCTGCATAAGTAAGGTATGGTACATGAAATAATGTCATTTTACAGAGGGGAAACCCAACCCTACCAAACATTATCTTTAGAGGAAGCAGCTACCAGTAATTTTAAAATGTCTTAGTTTGTCTTTGCCATTGCTAATTTTTACTGCTAGATGCCTCATCCTTTAATTTTCTCACTAAGTGATTGCTAAGTACAAAATTCTAGTTAAAGAAAAGAAGCTGCAAGGAAATGTTTTATTAACATTGTTGCAGAAACTTGAAGGAATGAAGCAAATATATATGATAAAAAAAATTATCAAAAATATGGTCTTCAGCCAAAGAAGCCAACAAGCTACATAAAATTTCATTTTAATAATGGCTGTGGAACAACAGAACAATTACTACTACTTATTATTTGCCCTGTATTAATATCAACAACAGAAAGTTACAAATCTTCCCCACAGAGCTTTGGTCCCAGTTCAGCTATGCACTTAAATAAATATACAACTTTAAGTAAACCAAATGAATTCAAAACACAACACACATGCTTCAAGTGAAACAATGTATTTAATGACTTCCCTTGGTCAGGAGCTTAAAACCTATGAATTCCTTTTTAGAGCTCACCATAGCACAGAATCACAGATGTCAGGGGCTGGAAGGGACCTCAAAAGATCATCTAGTCCAACCCCCCTGCCATAACAAGATCACCTACACCAGATTACACTGGAGCTCATCCAGAGGGTCTTGAATGTCTCCAACTCTACAACCTCCCTGGGCAGCCTGTTCCAGTGTTCTGTCACCCTCAAAGTGAAAAAATTCTTCCTCATGTTTACATTGAACTTCCTATGCCTTAACTTCCACCCACTGCCCCTTGTCCTGTTACTGGGCGTCACTNAGTGTTCTGTCACCCTCAAAGTGAAAAAATTCTTCCTCATGTTTACATTGAACTTCCTATGCCTTAACTTCCACCCACTGCCCCTTGTCCTGTTACTGGGCGTCACTGAGAACAGCCTGGCTCCATCCTCCTGGCACTCACCCTTTGTCATGAAGGCAGGGAATCAATGTGGCCGAGTCAGGAATTATAAAAATAGAATTATTTTATTTTCCTTAAAGCCTTGCCTCCAAACTATATACAAAACTAGTTTACATTTATTTACAGGTTCTAATTCAATTGGAAATTCTTCAACAGGATGTTATGGACAAATTTAGAGATTTAGGCAGTCAGGAAATGGAAAAGGCTAAGCTATAAACACAGCTGTACCCCACTATCAATCCAGCTGAGCAGAGAATTAAGGGACCAGCAGGCTTTACTCATGGAGATGAGATAGGTATTGGGCGATGATCCCTTGTTGGGTTTCTCTGTGGCTCCGCTGCCTTCTGATGCTGCAAGCAATATCCAATAGTCTGGATCCAGGTGGCAGAAGCTCAAGGCGAGTGGAAAAGTCAGGAGTGACTGCCACAGACACAGATTCATGGCAGCAACGCTGCTTTGGCAACAGTAGGGGAAAGCCAAACTGCTCGGGTCTGCCCAGTGTAGAATAGCAGCCAGGAAATCAGCTGCAGTACCGTCCAAGAGCTTCTGGGTCCAAGTGCTGCCGGCAGCTCTCTCAAAAGGACCCCAGGACTTGCCAAGCCTGCAAATTTGCACAGAGGGGTGCAAAAGTGGGGAGAGCTGTCTGAAGGCAGGGACCGTGCAAAATCGAGAGCCATGCAAAAAGGTAGAAGCCATCCAAAAGCGAAGACGGTCCAAATGAGAGCTCTGTCAAGGCAGGGGGCTCATAAAAGCGGAACTCTTCTAAGGCAGGCCTCTCCCTTGCTCTGTTCATGCTGTTCCAGACCAAGTGTCCATTTGCCATTCACACTGGGCACGCAGACCCAGCCAGGCACCAGTCCCGTTCCCTGCGCGGGCTGCCACATGGCTCAGCACACCTGTGGGAAAGGCTCCTGTTGCTGTTCCCCCTTCAAGCCTGCAGGCTGTAGGTGTGAAAGCAGTTTTCGCTCCACCTTCTCCTCCCCATTCAAACCCACTGTGGGGGGGAGAAGGAAGGAATTTGGAGTGCTCCAGAACACCTTTACATGTTTATAAACTTTAATGAGGGCATCCCTCAGTCCTCCAAACTAAAAAGCCCCAACTCCCTCAGTCTCTCCTCATAAAGAAAATGTTCCACTCCCTTAAACACTTTTGTGGCTCTGCGCTGGACACTCTCAAGCAGTTCCCTGAGGTCATTCTTAAACTGAGGGGCCCAGGACTAGACACAGTATTCCAGATGCAGCCTCATAGGGCAGAATAGAGGGGGAGGAGAGCCTGTCTTGACCTACAAACCACAGCCTTTCTAGTACACGTCAGAATGACATTGCCCCTCCTGGCCATGAAAGCACATTTCTGGCTGAACCTCCCATCAACTAGGATCCCCAAATCCTTTTCCTCTTCACTGACTTCTAACAGCTAAGTCCCCAAAAGCAAGCTTCATTTATATTTTTCCTTTAGTCTTTCCTGATAATACTTTCCCTTAGTTAGAAAAGTGCTTTCTTCTAAAAAAGACCTCAAAAACATACATGTCAGGGACTTCTACTGGATCATAAATAGAACTATCCACAATATAGCCACCCAGGAATAGTCCTGCTAGTTATTATATATCATAAAGAACATCTTCTTCCCAGCACTTTAAATTATTCTTGACATCATGCCCTGTACCTTCAGCAGGGTACTACTTTTTTGTTTGAAAAGGTCACCAAAACCAAATACAGTGAACAAGCTGAAATCTGGACAGTAACTTGTGTTGCAAACAATAGCATTTTGATTCCAATTTCTTTATGGAGGTGCCTCCATAGGTTGCATGTCTTTTCCAGTGCCATTATATGCAGTCAGGAATTCAAGCACTGTTAAACAACATGACTCCATTTTTTGTCACTTGCAGCTTCAGTTTCCTATAGCTGTTATTACCTGTCATCTGTTTCCTCATGCAAACACGAACATGCACGTCACTCTACTTGTGGCAGCTTGAAAAAGCTCTGGGGAGGATGAGATACCAGAGCCATATTCACCATTACTAAGCTGTCTGAAGACAAAAATGTTGCAAACTTCCTGGATGCTAATAAAAATCCCCCAATTTTGGTGTTGTAACTAAATAAATCAGATGCCATATTCACCCATTTGGATCAGTAACATAGCAGCTTCTGATCCTATTGCAAATCATTCTTTAAAATATGCTTTGTGTACAATGTGCTACTGGTAGCACACTGTTAGAATCAGCAATATTATGATTGGGCAGTGTTCTTCAGTCACACGGAACAAGAAGTAGCTCATACTAACAAAACCTGAAGATGCTAGTAGGTGGGGTTCAACCCAGAGACACTATATGAGAATGACTGAGTATTCTAAGCTTTTTCACATCTCTCTTGCTTTTTGATTAGGTTCAAGAAACCTTTCCAGTTCAACGTGTCAGTCAATAATTCATAGTCATGGCTAAAACACAACTACTTAAGGATTTTAGTAAGAGACTTGACTGACACCAGATGTGATTTGACAGAGTGAGGTGCAGTGTCTACCTGGGTCATGAAGCCTTTGTAAGGTAGCCATTTGTCATCATTAAAGGATTTTTGTATCCTCGGTGAGCCATACACTATAGAAATAGGAGTCAATGTGTGCAGGCAGCTGGAGCAAACTCAGGGCATGGAACCAGTGAAGCAAGTGGAACGATGAGCTCCACAGTTAAGCTACTACTCAGTACAGTCTTCAGCAGCTAAGCAAGGCTCTAACACTAAGGAATTTTCCAAGTGAAATCACTGACTGACTCGTCACCCTGTATTTCCAGAATTACCTTGATATCTTGAGCAGGGTAAAGTGGCAGAATTACCTCTCTGGATCTGCTGGCCACACATCTTTTGGTGCAGCCTAGGATGTGATTTGACTTACAGGCTGCAAGCGCACATTGCTCGCTCATGTCCAGTTTCTCATCCACCAGAAAATTCCTTTTCTGCAGGGCTGCTTTCTATCTTCTTAGCCCTAAGCCTCTATTGACAAGGATAGTTGTGGCCCAGGTGCAGGGCCCTGCACTTGGTCTTGATGAACCTCATGAGGATGCTCATCTAGGCCCACTTCTCCAGCTTTTCCAGATCCTTATGGATGACATTTCTCTAGCACATTGACAGCACCACTCATCTTGGTGTCATCTGCAAACTTGCTGATGGTGCATTCAGTCTCACTGTCAATATCATTGATAAAAACATTAAACAGCATAGGTCCCAGTACAGACCCCTGAGGGACACCACTTGTCAGTGACCTCCATCTGGACTTCAAGCCATTGGTCACTACCATCGGGATGTGACCATTTAGCTGTGTCCTTATCCACTGAACAGTCCACCCATCAAATATGTATCCTTCCAACTTGGCAGAATGTTATGGCAGACCATGCCTTGCAGAAGTCCAGACAGATAACATGTATAGGTCACCTACTGTCCACTGATGTAGTCACTCCATCATAGAAGGCCACTAGGTTCATCAGGCAGGATTTGCCTTCAGTGACAGTGTTGGCTGTCTTTGATTACCTCCCTGGTCTCCATGTGCCTTAACAGGGCTTCTAAGAGAATCTGCCCCATGATCTTCCCAGGCACAGAGGTGATGATGACAGGTTGGTAATTCCCAGGGTCCTTCTTTCTATCCTTTTTAAAAATGAGTCCCAGCCACTAGGGACATCAACTGACTGACAGGACTATTCAAGCATTATGGAGAGTGGCTTGGTGACTGCATCAGCTAATTCTCTTAGGGCTCTGGGATGCATCTCATCAGATACCCTAGACTTATGTATGGTCAGGCTCCTCAGGTAGTCACAAACCTGATCTTCACAAACAGTAGGACAGACTTCATGGCTCTTATCCCCACCTCGTGGATTTTTAAATTGGGAGGTGTTAGGAGAGAAGTTGTCAGTGAAGACCGAGAAAAAAAGTTGTTGAGAACCTCAGCCTTGTCCTTATCTGTTTTCTTTAACCTTCCTTTTTTCATTGATGTACCTGTAGAAGCAGTTCAGCTTTGACTGTGCCCTGGCCTTCCTGACCTCATCCCCACACAATTGGGCAGCATCTCTATACTACTCCCAGGATACCCATCCCTTCTTCCATTGTCTGTGTAGCTCCTTCTTGCCTTTTAGCTTGAACAGCATCACACCAGCTCAGCCATGCTGATCTCTTCCCTTCCTTGATAGATAGATTTCTTCCACCTGGGATTCAAGCTCTCTTGCATTCCATGGACCATGTCCTTAAAGATCTGCCAGCTGCATTCTGTACCCTTGTCTTTGAGGGCTGTTTAACAGGGTGTCCTATTGACTATCTCCCCAAAGAGCTAGAAGCTTGCTTTTGAGAAACTCATGATTCTGACCATGCTCCTTGATTGATTCATTTCCTTGGTAATGTTAATTCCACCACTGCAACTCATTAGTGCAGCTGCATCACTGCAGCCCAGGCTGCTTCCAGTCTTGATATCCCTGATAAACTCACCTTCTTTGGTGATCAACAGATCCGGTATCGCATCCCCTCGGGTAGGGGATGTCTATTTCTTGTCTTGAGAAATTGTCAGGGCACTCCAGGAGCCTCCTGGATTACCTACAGCTTGCTGTGTTATTATTCCAGCAAATATCAGGATGAAGTCCCCCAGGAACAAGAACCTTTGAGCATGATGCCTCCTGTACCTGGAGTACGAATGCTTATCAATAAGCTCCTCTTGCTCAGGAGGGTTGTAAGTAGACTCTGACTATGAGGTTCCCCTTGTTGCTGGAGCACAAATGTTTCATCAATAGGCTCCTCTTGATCAGGAGGGTTGTAAGTAGACTCTGACTATGAGGTTCCCCTTGTTGCTGGAGCACAAATGTTTCATCAATAGGCTCCTCTTGATCAGGAGGGTTGTAAGTAGACTCTGACTACAAGGTTCCCCTTGTCGCCTTGACCTCTACTTCCTACCCATAAGCTTACACCTTGCTTGCAGTTGTTCTTTTGGGACACCTCTTCACATTCAATCCATTTCTTAACATAGAGGGCAACACCTCCACCCCTCTTTCCCCTCCTATCCCTTTTGAACACCTTATATCTGTTGGTAGCCACATTCTAGTCACTGAATTCATCCCTTGAGGTTTCAGTAATGGCCACTATGTCATAGCCTTCAGGAGAAAAGCAGTTTCCAACTCCTCCTGTTTGTTGCCTATGCTGTATGCATTCCTGCAGAGGCACTTCAGCTGGGCTGTCAGCCACATCCCCTTTATAGAGGAGCACCCCTTAATTCCCTTAAAGTTTTTCCCCTGATGTTTCCCTGTTGGCTACTACATGGGCCCCTAGCTCATACCCATGAGACTTTGGGAGTGCTACTTTGTCCCCAGCACGCTTCAGGGTAATAAGATGAAGGTGCTTACTAGCCCCTCATCCCATCAAACCTGGTTTGTCACCCCACACCTTGTCACATGAAAGACTGATGATATCATCTCCCTGCCCCTTCGCACCTACTTTAAAGCCCTGCTGGTCAGCCCCACAATCTCCTGAGTAAAGACATTCTTTCCACTTCAGGAAAGGTATCTCCCATTTTATGTCAACAACCCTATTGCTGTGTAGGCTGTATTATAGTCAAAGAATCCAAATCTGTGGTGGTGACACCAGCGATGGAGCCATATACTAATGGACTGGATTTGATTGCTCATTCCAGTGTCACTGGCTGGGATTGAAAGAACAGAAGAAAAGATGATCTGTGCACTGGATCTTTCACTACTCATCCAAAGGCCTTGAAGTCTCTTTTAATTGCTCTTGGACAAACAGTCATTACTTCCTCTTCACCTAAAGGGAAGATCAGTAATGGGTAGTAGTCTAAGGACCACACAAGGATAGTAAGTTTCCTAGAGACATCCTGGGTTCCAGGGACACACCATATCTCCCTATGAGAAGGGTCTGCCTGACGTATTCAACCCTCTGTCCCCTCAGAAAGGAGTAATTTATGACTATAACCCTTCTTTCATTTTGTGTGGATGGTGTTGTGACAGGGCTGGTAGACTTTTTCGAGTGTGCACTTACCTTTGGTGTAAGTTGCCTATCATCCATCACAGAATCATAGAAACCAGAAAACACCCAGTAGGAAGAGACCACAAAGATTATCCAGTCCAACCTTCAACCCAGCGCTGAAGGGTCAATACTAAACCATGTCCCTGAGTGCCAGGTCCACACACTGCTTAAACACCTCCAGGGATGGTGACTCCACCACTTCCCCAGGCAGACTATTCCAATGTCTGATAACTCTATGTGAAGAAGTATTTCCTAGCACCCAGCCTGAACTTACCTGGTGCAGCTTGAAACCATTTCCTCTAGTCCTGTTACTCGTCACCAAGGAGATGAGGCTGGACCCTCCTTGCCTCAATGTCCCTTCAGGTAGTTGTAGAGAGCATGTCCTCATTTGTCTAGTCTTTCCCAACCAGAGCCTCATACATGTTTTTTAGTGGCACTACAGGAGTGAGATGGGCAAGGAAGGAAGTCATCTGCTGCTTCAAACATGAACTAGCCTCCATTCATTCCTCTCACCTGAGTTACTGCCTCTGGTCTGACAGGAGCAGGATACAGGGGCCCTCTGATCCTGAGTACTCTCAGATGGGTGCCCCCATTTATGTTTTGGGGAAGGCAGAGTTTGACTCCACCATTTTGGGTCCTGTTTGGCCTCCCTGTTACTCCTCAACCTTTCAGTCTCCTCGCATAGCTCTATCATGAGGCTGAGCAGGTCATTCACCTGTTGACAGTGGACACAGCAGTTCTCATAACTGCCACTCATTGCTGGTGCAAGACTCTGGCACTTCTTGCAGTCTGTGACTTGGGAAACTGCATGCTTGACTGGGACCTCTGTCTGGTCACCACATTTTTTTTTACAACTGTTTTCACCTGGTAGCAACTATGGTTGGCTCTCCCTGCATGACCTTCTGCACAAACTGCCTCTGCACACCCAAGTGATTCACCACTCCCTTTAGCCTGGCCTTGCTCCACCTAAGATCCCTGTGCTCCTGGGGCATTTAAACTGCAGCTCCACTCACACCTTGCCTGCCTCTCTCACAAGGTTCTCTGGCTCAGCGAGGGGAGCTGCTCCACTTGCCATGTGTAACCTGCATCAGAAAAAAAAAGACCCTGTCTGCTGACCTCTGCTGCTCTGCTGAACTGCTGAGAGGACGGTTTGGCTCCAGAGGATGCTCTTAGAGTCCGATCTCTGTGATCTGACCCAGCTGCGATTGCAAACAAATTACAAACTGATTATAAGCAAAATCTGTCTCAAAATTCGAATTATTTTTTGAAATATTTGTTTGAACTCTTCCACTTAGCTGGTCTTAATCCAGAACTGTGCTCCCTCAATAGCAACCTTCCACCTTTTTAGAAACTAAAAGCGAGCAATCTGAAAGCCACAAAATCATGGCACAAAAACACAGAACTACCTTTGAAGAAAAGTAATTGACCTGAAAGCTTCGATCCGGCTCTCAAAATCGATGAAACATATCAAAACCGAAAGCGTTTTGTTTCAGCAGCATCTGACATGATGGACTGAGCTGTGGCCATGCAGAGTCCCATAGGAGGAGCAGTTCACCTGCCTCTCTGCCACAAGAAGAGGGTAGCCCAAACCATACTTCTAGAAGCATTGTCTCACGAATGGTGGGAATAGGCATAGCCTTCAAAGAAAAAGAAGAATATTTTTGCCTTCTTCACTGGCAAGGATGAAAATGGTATACATTTAAAAAGAGAAAAAAAGTCAATTAATCCTATACTGAATACAGACAATACCATGTAATAAAAAACTGGTGGAAGAAATGATAACTGAATTAAGCAATACAAGACTCAATTTATGTTACTTATCTTTAAATAAATTAAGTACCATAGCATGTTCCATCAATGACCCTACACAATTTTGCTAATATTTTTCAATAACCAATGTCACAGATTTATCTCAGACTAATAACAAGTTTGCAAGTTTCAAGTCCTCTCATCAAGGAACTTTGAAAGCCATTTCCTGGAGACTTCACCTGTTTCTGTCTTAATTTGCTTGAATTCTCATAGCTATGAATTATTTCCATTCTTCTATTTCCCTTTCATCAAGATACCAGAAATTTTCCTTTATGATCAAGTCAACATCATGAATACTATGGTCTTGAATCTTTTAAGAATATAAACTTATTCTCAACTTCAAGTAGATGAGTGGTCTGTTTGAAACTGCTGGAAACACTTATATTTGCAAGTCATATGTGTTTTACAAGCCAAGGTCCAATTTTTTCTTGAACTATACAAGTCAGCTAGGAGCAGGGAAGGAAGGATGGAATAATAGAATGCCTGCTTGCAACCTAGGCATACAGGTTGTTTTTTGAACAACAGAAACTTGGTAAGGTTTCTCCCCTAGTGGGTGTGATCAGGGCGCCTGCATCTCAGATGTCCCAAACATTTCCACATGTTCCTTGTCCCTACAGGAACCTTAGACCCTTTTCTGCAAACTCTTCCAGTTAGGTGGAAATCTGTGCCATGACTGGCTTTACTGGAGAATTCATTTCCTTCTTTTTTTTTTTTTTTTTTTTTTTTTTTTTTTTTTTTTTTTTTTTTGCTTTTCTGAGTTATTTTCTTATCTCCCCCAGCCTGTAAACAGAATTTGACAATTTAATAAGAATGGGAACAGAGAGGGAGAGAACTGTCAATCGAAAAGATTTAAATTTCACCAGTGCTGCCAATTCACTCTGCTCATCTCTGCTTCTTCTTCCCTGTCTGCAAAAGGGAGCTAAGATTACTGTCCTGCATCTATACCAGATAGTGCAGAGCTCCCAATATGTTAAATGCAATGCTAAGTGTCAATAATTGGTGTAATTAAGAAATACAATCTTTGCCCCAAAGCAGCTTGCCATCTCCTATCTCTTCTTGAGACCTACTATTTTATTAGACTTATTTTGGTTCCCCAATCTCCCTTTTAAGCAGATCACTTTCCCTTTTTATTTTTCACTTACTATAAATAGAGCAGCAGTGGAATCCTGTATTAGTTGAATTAGTTCTTGTGTCCAAGGGCAATGAGGTTGGTGAGAGGCCTTGAGCACAAGCCCTATGAGGAGAGGCTGAGGGAGCTGGGATTGTTTAGCCTGGTGAAGAGGAGGCTCAGGGGAGACCTTATTGCTCTCTACAACTACCTGAAGGGTGGTTGTGGCCAGGAGGAGGTTGCTTTCTTCTCTCAGGCAACCAGCACCAGAACAAGAGGACACAGTCTCAAGCTGCGCCAGGGAAAGTTTAGGCTCGAGGTGAGGAGAAAGTTCTTCACTGAGAGAGTCATTCCCTGCTGGAATGGGCTGCCCAGGGAGGTGGTGGAGTCACTGTCCCTGGAGGTGTTCAAGGCGGCTTTGGACGTGGCACTTGGTGCCATGGTCTAGTCTTGAGGTCTGTGGTAACAGGTTGGGCTTGATGATCTTTGAGGTCTTTTCCAACCTTGGTGATACTGTGATACTGTGAAATCCTTTATTAGTTGAATCCTATATAGTTGAAAATATTAGTTTATTAGAGCATTCAATACTGGTAATCATGTTCTTGACTTGCTTATGCTTATTTTTAGAGATTTCCCAATTCACCACTCTTTGTATATATTTTTAAAGAAGCCTTCTGTTTATAATTATTTTTACATTGCCAATTAAACAAACTTGCATCTATTGCATTTTTCTTCCCTCAAGACTGAAGCAGGATGAGTTTTAATTGCACTACCAACTGTTTCTAAAACACTTTATGGAGTCTCCACTGGATTCCCTCTGCATAATAAAATTTTGACTAATAAAATACTACCCAAGATGTGACAGGGCATTTCATGTTTTCTCAAAGTTAGCTTTTCTCTGGTCCAGAATACTCACTTTTAATCTACCAGCCCTAAAAATATTTCGAAGGAATAATATTGGAGTGTCCTGGGTGTTTCTCTGCTTCAGTCCTATTAATCATACTTGCTATATTTTCTAGGATTCGGTCCAAAATAGCCTCTAACCATCTGAATGCTTCAATACGCTGTGGAAGAAAGCAATCCTGAAATACCTCTCAAAATGTGTTCCTCCTCTTCATTTTTGTATTGAGTGGCATCCAAATCAACATCTGAGCAATTAAAACTCTGCCAGAATCAAATGCCCTGCCTCGTTATAGGATTCTCCAATGTACAAAAACATTTGCTGATTCTGTGTTATTTCATTTTAACTACCCCAGAGATGTAAGCTCTCTCTGTGTCATCCTAGAATCAACTTACCATTTTACGGCTCTAGAGTTTCTATACAGATTTCTATGTTAACCATAATATTTCTTTTCACAATCAACAGTCTGTCTAACCAGTTCACTTACCTGCTGCTTTAAATGACTTAACCCTTTGGTAGTTATTCTTCGTATTAGAAAATATTTCTTTGTATTTTAAAATGCGTCCTACTTATAATAAATACATTGAAAGTGTACAAAATATAAATGCATAAATGCTCAGAAAAATATTGACAAGATTCACACACAGAATAGAAAAGAATCTGCATAACTGCTTCAGAATTAAATTTGATTGCAATGCTACAGTCTGCCTAACTTCCTTAGTTGAGCTACAGGGTTTGTAGTTATAGGCTCACGAGTCTCCCTTGCTGTCAGTACAAATTCTGTGCTAGAGATGGATATCTGTTTACCCTTTCAAGTGGAAAATGTGTCTTGGTAGATCAGGCAGAGAGAAACACAGATCAGAAAACAATTTTATTAGATTTCAGATCCCAGAGTCATTGAAAAATGGAGGCGGAGCTCTCAGAGTGCAATGCACCAGAGGGGTTTGGGGAATGGTGAGAGAAATACCAGGAACAAACAGAAATTCCCAGTCACTGAAGTAAGGCAGAAATTGGAAACCATATCGGGCAGTGGAAGAGTACAAAGACAACTGGAATTGCAGGGAAGTTAACTGGATAGGTAGGATGAAAAGCCTGTACAAAATCAAAAGTGTTTTGTGCAGGATTTAATACAGAATGAGACAGATTTCAGAGGTTGATGTAAATGGTTGGAATTTTATACCTGTGATCCCTGATCATATCCATAACTCTTCCCTAAATAAAAGCTTATTCATTTCCTTTACTTCACTTACCACCAGGAAATTAGTAAATTGTTCTACACTCACTTTCATTTTCACAGGTATAATTTTCCACATGAATTTCTAAAATACTTCTAGTTGCATATTTCCCATGTGCTATTCATTTCAGAAATCACAACAAACTGTAGCAGGTTCATTCTTCTAATTTCTTTTAACTCACTAATCAACCTCCTCATTATCTTCACTAGCATTTGACCTGTGATGAATAATAATTTTCCAATTAGCATTACAATTCTTACCTAAATGGTTATCCAAATGCAAATCAGTTAGTTCTGTTCTAGTAGAGCTTTTACAGTGTCCATCTTGGTCCATGACATAATTCCCTTCTTTTCTTCCTTCCTGCATCCTTTTCCTCTCAGTTACCTACAAATGGCTTGGACAGTGAAGTAACTTACATATTATTTTCTAATTATTCATATTCTTAAAATCCAGTGATAGGGATGGATTTAGAAACAAAGCTTCAGGTGAGTCCTGCAATTCAGGTAACTATTTACATCACTCACATTAAGATTCAGATGTCCCAAACTAAGCTTTGAAAGCTTTAAAATTCCCACATGTTCTATGAGAAAACAACAGTTTAGAAATACATTCAGGGAATTGCAGCATTGAGAACCCTCTGCCTGGGGAATCCCATGAAGGGTAGGATGAGTACTCAGGTTACCCATGCATTCTTCTATAATGAGTTATATTGCAGTATAGAAAACCTAGAGAAAGATTTACCATCCCTTGAGGAACAAGCTCTTGCCCAAAGCGTATTCTCCTGAGCCCAATGTCCAGCTACACAGGGCACAACTGAGACTCGTAGCTGCCCTTAATTATCAGAATGCCAGAACAGCATTGGCATAAACAGAGCAGATCCAGGAACCTGTCCATTTTGTTCCTTGAACCCAAACTTATTCACATTGACTGAGATGGTTTGGAAGTTACCCACCCCCCCACACTATGAAAAATCACCCAGGCTAGACTCAGCTGGCTGGAAGTTAAGGGCTGAAGATGTATTCACAGCTTAGCACAATATACAAGCAGATATATACACTATATACAGGAATGTTTACAGAAATACACAAGTTAAAGGCAATACAGAAACACAACACCCCTTACAGAAATCAGAGGCCCCAGGAGGGGCTCCCAACCACCCTTCCACCTTCTCCCCACCCCTCTACCTTACCCCAGGGTCTGCCTTACGTGCAAGGTGAATTCGGAGGACTGGCAAGGGGGGTTGGGAGCAGAGTGGTTAGTTGGGTTATACAACAGAAAGGAGAAGACAAACCAGCTTCCAGAGAGAGACTCTCTCCCTTATCTATGTTTGTGTCCTTGTTTTTATACATCTCAGCAAGCCTATGAGTGCAGTAGACGTCAACATTGTTTTCACAGCCTACAATCTATTTTTTTCATTAAAATATTCCAGTTAGCCTCAAACCAGCACACTGACCCACCAAATCAATTTGGAGTCTACACTGAACTCAGCTCTTCTCTTGATGGCACACAATGTTTGGAGAAGAGACCAGATGCTAGATAAATAGGCAGTTAGTTTTATTCCCTATTCTAGAGCTTAATCATAAATGTTCTACTACTGATCCTTTACCACACCTTAGTTTTCATTTTATCAACCAGAATGTTAAATGCAGTCTTAAATATACTGGGGAAAAAAACCAACAAAGCAGCACAAATGAAAAAAGAAAAAAAAAAAAACCAGACTGACAACTGCCTCTAATAAAAAGATCTTCCATGGAGCTTAGTTCATTTTTTTTCCAGAAAAATAAAGAATATTCAGGCTACCTGACATTTTGGAACAAACACATACTGCTGTTTTCAGGTGCAAAACCATGTTTCTTTAAAAAAAAAAAAAAAAAATTATTTCTCATAATTTTTTGGAGCCTTTGCAAACTTTATTTTAAGCAAACAGTATTTCTTCCCTTTTTTTCTCCAACAATTTTTTTTTCTTAAGTGAAAAAAAAAAACCAGAAAAGGGGAAAAATGGAGATAAAAAAGAATGGAAAGAAAAATAAAAGAAAAAGAAGAATCGCCTCTGATTAAAGATGCATTTTCCGGGTTTTGGGGGGTTTTGTTTTTGTTTTCGTTTTGGCTTTGTTTTGTTTTTCCTCCTAAATAAGCTCCCTTCACCTCCTTGGAATATTTAACCTTGATAACAGCTTTTACCTTGATTTTTTAATAGACAAACAGAAAGAAAATCCCCTACGATTTCTTTTTAGCCTTTTGACTGGGACTTTTCTGCGAAATATAGACACAGAGAAAAATATTTCACACATTATACCCCCTCTAATTGTTATAGCTGTATTGTTGGAAAGGGTGGAAGGTGCTTTTCTACCTCTGATGAATGAAAAGAGTGAAAGAGGAAGAAAGATGTCTGGATTACCTTCACATTATACACTATTATCATTTGAAAGCCTTGTTATTTCAGCAAAGCTTATTTTAGCTGATTCTCAGTCTTCCCAGAACGGGACCAGGCAGTCCAGAGAGGTGGCATGGATACAGGAGGTCCCTACTCATTTTCAGCACTCTGAGTGATAAGGCTTTGCAAAAGTCTTTCTGAGATGATTAATGGCAGATTTGACTCTGGGAGGTAATTATAGCTTTTGACAAGAAGTTTGAGACTGGGGATGAAAGCGACTGTGAAGGTTTCACTGAGGAAACCAACCCCTGACAGGCACAACATGCTCATTACAGAAATTTTGAAAAAGCAGAGTGATCTATAAAATAAACTAAATACAGAAGAACATATTTTTATTAACCCCACTGCTGCTGACAGCAGATGTATCTTGCTTGGGAACTAAAAGAGATTTGTGACCTCAGTAACTGCAGTCTTTTTAAGATTCAGAGGTTCATTTGCATGTGAACTCATTCTCATCCTCTTCACTCTTTTGAAGGTTAGGCAGAGGGATTGGAGGGAGGGTATATTGGATAAATAGTGTCGAGAAAAATAAATTATGACTGATCAGAATGGTGTTTTTTTTCCCATAATGCAACTAGTTATATTTGCTGCCATTTTTTTTTTCTTTTCTTCCCCCTAATGGTTTGAGTTTCAGCAGTGCTGTGATAAAGAAATTATCAAAGTGGCATATGCACTTCAATTCTAAGAATACCTATTTTCAGCATTCTCAAATGTAAGGTTTGAGAACTGGAGCAAAGCCTAATTGGGCTTCCTCCAAGGAAAAGGTCCTTAAAGACAGCAGGGTTTCTGGTAGGAGCTCTTAGTGTCTGCAAGTGCTTTAGGGTCTTCCAAGCAGCATCTTTAAGCTGCATCAAACTGTTGTCAGGGTTGACCATTGTGTTACTGCAACTCAAAAATACAATGACCAGGTTATTACTGCAGACTCTGAGTTCTCAGCTGTTTTGACAATGGAGTGGGAACAGCCTGCATCATACAGCAGAGAGCAGAGCTCTTGTGTCAATTGAAAACAGAATTTCCACCCCAAATTTTTTTTTTCTTTCAGTGAATAAAACCATGTAAAAAGAATGCAGATCTATGAAAGGCCCAAGAAAAGACATTAACAAATCTAAATATATTTATGATTCATACATTCCTTAATATATCTTGCCACTATCAGGTACAGATCTCATTTCAGTAGTACTTTCTGGCTCCTTTGTGCTTTTTTGTCAGCATAAAGCTGCTGTAAACCTGCCTGCTCTGGCCAATTGATTTGCTTCGTATTTCTGTAATGGCACAAAGGAAATCTGCTCCTC
>VWYK01018335.1:0-22849 GCA_013399775.1 Semnornis frantzii | reverse complement strand
TTTTTTTTTTTTTTGGATAGTGGTGGGATTTTTTATGAAGACATTCACAATGATCATGATAAATTCCTGGCCTCCAAAGCTTAAAAAATGAGCTTACAAATGAGAGTGCCAAGAATTTATTACTGTTTGTGTGTATTACTCATGGCCCTTTTGCAAAATGAAGAATCTTCCTTTTTATTTTAGAATTATTTGGACCATTTTGCTCTAGGGGCATCTTTTCAAGAAACAGTGTGGAAAATTATCTGGCCACGTGGTGTGGTCAGAACATGGTAGCAGCATCTTCTGCCAGAATGTGGCATGACCTGTATGCAATCACCTCCTCCTTATGCACCAAGCTATGTTTATTTTTCTTCTCCATGAAAGGACCCACCTCCAGTTCTGCATAATGTTTGACCACTGGGCTGTACTTTCAACTTCCTTTTTTTTTTTTTAGTTCTTATGTCGTGTGATAATGATCACAGAATTTCTTTTACCTTTGGCTACTCAAAGCAGTGAGTCACTAAAATAATAACAGGTTACTTGAAAAAAACCAAGCCTGTACCTACTGCAGAAACAGGAAATATTTTCAAAATACATCAACCAGTGCTTTAATTCTGTGGAAAAAATGATGTTGTATAGAAATACATTGTTTAGAAGTCATCAGATTTTGAATGCTAGTCTCTAGTTTATATGCTAATTTGATTTACGGTATGGATGGACAATGTGTGCTAAGGAAACCTGATGATTTTGACAGGTTATCCCACAAGCCCCTTCAGTTCTTTCCTGTGTGGTTTTTGGAATAACCTTCAGTTTTGACTCTAACACACTTTTCAAAACAAGCTCTTCTACAACATGTTATTGGAAAAGCTGTGCTTAAAGGAGAAAAAAGAGTTCTGAGAAACCTCAGTTTCAAGGGGAAAAAACAGAAGCCGTCTTCTGCTCTGCCCTCCTTCCCACCCCCTGTCTGTGAAAGGCAACTCAGAATTTCCTGCCATGGTCAGAACAAATGTTCAAATTGTTTGCTATCACTAAAATTGATGCCTGCAGTTTTTTGTTGCTGAAGTTTGCTGTCAGGTTCAAGATGATGGAGTTGACCCCATAATAATACTAATAATGCAGCAAATTTCACAATGGTGAAATAGCAGTCTCACAGGGCAGGTTACTGGCCTCTCATCCAGAACCACTCTCTGTTGAAAAAGACCTGAAGAGAAGCTTTTGGGCAACCAGTTGATAGTGCAGCCACTCTTTCAAAGAGAGTGCAGTCTAATTACTGACCCCATTTTCCTTTCTTTTTTTTTTTTTTTGTTTGTTTGTTTGTTTGTGACCTGAATTGCCATTTAAGAAAGCAACATTATTTTTTTTTTGGTGTGGCACCTGGACTTCTGAAGTATTCAGCAGGGTCCTGGATGTTCACAGAGGTCAGTAATGTTCACAAACAGCCTGGAACTGGTGCATTGATAGACATCTGGGCCAGTAAGCCCAGTGAAGATAGGTCTGTGATGAAACTCCTTAGATCTCATTGTTCTAAAGGATATCATTAGTGACTATCTTGCCTAGAATTACATAATTAGTAAAGAAACTATTGAGTTGGGGTCATAGATCTGTCACCATTTATAGATTAGAGAGCAGATACTCAGCACGATGGGTATGACTGGGGGAGAGGACCCCAGGCAGATCCGGACCCTCCCGATTTCAGTTGGTACCAATATATTGATATGGGCATCTCTGAAGCATTTGCTGCTTCAGAGTTCACCCTGTCCTTTACATGCTGAGGACAGCCAGCCTATTGTCCTACAAGCTGCATCTTGATTTGTGTGCCTCTGTTCTCGCTGCACTCTATCTTGAGGGCAACTTTTGGGCATTTCTAAATTTATTTGGAAATCGGTCTTAAACCATCCTGAAAGGAAGTCACTATCTGTGGATTAGCTCAGCAGGCACGAAATGCTCTTATACTAGTCTTGCCTTTCCTGAGATTCTTTGTCAAGTGCTAAGAGGCAAGACAGGGCTTAGCTTCTTCTGTTAAGTAGGATCCTTTTGTCTGAACTGCAGTCAATAGCTTCTCTGTTGCCAGAACTATGAAGGGAAATGTTTAGTTCTAGGTGCCTTGAAATGTGGAAATATTTGTTTCAGATCCTTGGCTGCTGGCCAAGTTCAGCAGCAGGTAATCTGTGAACCAGTGGATAGTGCTTGCATCAGAAAGCATTTCTTTGCTCTGCAGGACAAGCCCATAGACTGGAAGAGTGCTGAGTCAATCCATCAAAACAATGGAGTGATTCCATATGGGATGACAGATATTCCAAACCCATTAACTCAATAGAAGGCTTTCAATCCCACATTTGGGCTGTAGATGAGTTCCACAGAGAGGTAACTGCTACATTCTTACCATGGGGAAGCTCTGTTGATCATACCACTAAAAATGATGATTCCTCTGTCTTGTCAGAGAATGCTGCACTAACATGGATGAGGAAGCTTCTCAGAGCACCCCTAGAAAGCTCTAAGTATTTAACTGCCCTTTTGGAGAAGGGGAAATTGTGGCACAGAGAAGTGTTAGCATCTTGCCCAAGCTCTTGCTGTGACAATGACAGCACTGGAGTCTGGAAAAACTAGAGGTGGGAAAAGGACAGAATTACACTAAGAAGGGTTCAGGAAACAGTGAGGGTTGGTTTTTATAGCCTTATACTTTCACAAGAAAGAATGGCAGTTGACTGAGGCAGAGTGTGCATGGGCTAGAGTCACTACCTGACCTCCTGTTACAGATCTTCTCCTTCCTCTTCAAAGCAGTTCTGTAGCATCTTTCATTAATTTGGAGCCGAGTTATTCTCCAGGCCCCTAATTTTAAATGCCATCTTACATGCTTTTGTTCCTCACTTCACCTTCATTTACTGGGTTTAACTGCAACATTTTTCACATTCTTTCCTGTAAAAAGAATGCCGTTGGGAAGCTGTGTGTTATTTTATCCCTAAGAGCCTTCAATCCAAGGAAAAAAATGTACTAAAAATGTAATATTTATAGTGATTTGAATTCCTCACTGGTAAATAGTTTAATTAAACAGCTTTGTGCTTTCCCATGCTCTAGGCATGGAAGTGTTGCTAATTTGTCCAGAGTAGTTGCTAATCCTTTCAAGTCCTTTTGACACATTGATTTTCTGTAACTTTATTAATAGTAAGATTAATTAAAGAGCTGACCGCAAATCACGCTGGTAGTTGTATTTCTTGACTTGAGCATAATTAGCATTTTTACATGATTCCTCAGCTGCTGTGTATGTTAACGCAGAAATTTAGTACTTTAAATTGTTTTGCATATGCATGTTCGTGCTTCTGCATAAAATAAGTGTTAAGCTCATGCTTAGAAATAGGAATATTGATCTAATACTCATTGATGAAGCTATCCAAAGAACAAACAAGGGCAAGCCATGTAATCTGGTCATCATTTGTCCTGAGCTCTCTTATGGCAGGATTTCTCCTTGGTAGAAAAGGACTAAATCCATTTCTGTGGCCCACAAACTCTTCATTCCTAATCTAGCAGTTACTACAAGCAGTTGGTGAGATGAGGGATGGTACAAGAGCCACCACACTGATTACTTTGTGCAGATGTGGTATCTTGAAAATGTGCATTAGCCTCAGGATCGATGTCAGTAGCTGGGAGCAAAAAGCTCTCATGTTTTAGTCATCTGCTTCTGCAGTAAGTGTTAATGCCTTCAGGAGTGTAACTTGCTTTTGGGAAAGAGTTTACTCAATCAAGTTCTGATCCTTTAGGAGCTCTAACAACCAGTTTGTCATCATCTTTGTACAAACAAGCACAAAAAAAATCCTCTATGCTGTTTCTAGAAACCATTTGTAACAAACTCTGATTTATTCAGACACAGGATTGAATTCTGCTACTAAATCATAGAATCATCGAGAAGGGCATCTGGCTCATCACTCCTCCCCAAGGCAGGATCCACAGGTGCTAAAGCATCCTCTGCTTGACCTGCTCTTAAAAAAACCCAAACAACTTCAATGAGGGAAATTCCTTAATCCTCTTTTAGTGTGGTCCTGTGTCCTCCTTTCCTACTCCTCACTACTTACTCAACCATTTAGAGATTACCTTAATGGGTACCTTAAATCTCCCTTGCTATGGTTTAAGTCCTTCAACTGTGCTCCCAAACCTATGGTGTTTCACAGCATGTTCTTTGTCTGTGACAAGCTGCAAGGTGATTGTTGTGTGTCAGAGAAGATACTCTGATTCTTGAGAGTGCATTCTTCAATTCTGGACATGGTGATGCTGGTTTAGTGGCTGGACTCGATGATCTTAGAGGTCTTTTCCAACTTTAATGATTCAATGAGAATGGTCCCAGGTAAGAGGTGCAGTGTACATGAGGGTTGGCAAATCAGGCAGGCAGGTGTAATGTAAAAGCCCCATATTGATTCCCTGAGGGCTGGGCTGCATCTGTATCTGCTGCCAAAGGCTGGTTAGCCAGGCACAATGCTGACCATGTTGCATAGGAGTTCTCTGTTTGCCCTACTCTCTCCTCTCTTTCTGTCCAAACACATTGTTCAGCTAGACAAAGAGGAAATGTCAGGCAGCTGACTAATGGCCTGATACAGGCTCTCTGGAGTGTTTGCTTTCGGTGCTTGAATGGATTGTCTGAGGTCGGTAATAATGAGCACATTACTGCTGGAAAATAGTAGGAGAAAAGGCTCAAATGCTCCTCTGGTGTGCACCTGTGTGCCTTACAGTGTGCAGTGTCTGGAGTCTGGTGTGACCAACATCTGTGGTGGATGGGACACACATCTGTATTTCTTCCAAAGAAGAAGAGGAGAAGAGGAACCCATTTGCATCAAACATGGGAGTGCCAACAGGGGAATGATGAGGGATGCAACCCCTGAACCTCCAGAAGGACTGGGAACTTGAGGCTATGAGCTTGAATTGGACAAGAGTGTAGCTTGAGGATTTCCTTCTGAAAGGTAGTGTGCCATGCTGGGTGAGACCAGTGTGCCATGCTGGGTGAGACTCCTCTGCCAAGGAACGACTGCCAGATCTGTGGCATATGCAGTGCTCTGCAGTTACATCTGCTGCTTGGATTGAGCTTTTCTAGGGTAAAACCTTTATTTCTGAAACAAAGGAATTCTCAATGGAAAATTTTCCATGAAATTCACGGTGCTTGTGTTGGATGGGCTTTTCTGACAGTGAGAAATACGCATGACAAAGGCTTCTGCAGGTCTTTGGTTTTGCTTTTGAAAAACCTAAATGTGCATTTTACACACAAGGAAATAATACATTAACATTGCTGACTTTGCTGTGATCTCATTTTTTATGCCTGTGCTGAATATTTCATAGATCTGTGCATACTGATTGGGAGAAAGCTGATATTTTATTAATGGCTATTGATTCTCCAGTGCCTATTACTGTATAAAAGTGATCAAAGAATCACCTTCTGACCAATCTTAGGTACTGGAAGGACTTCAGGACCCAGGTTCAATGATGGGCATCTGTTACTTGTTTGAAGTGGCCAGGGTTTTGTGTAAGCCCTGTTCAGACATGCATTGTAGGTAGGCAAGTTCTTGTTTTGCTGCTTCTGCAGCTTCCCAGGTAACTTAAAAAATATGTTTTGGTTTTTTTTTTCCCTTGCAGAAATGTGTGCACTAGGGGGTGGGGCAGAGTTTCTGTTGTTTTGAAGGTGTGATGTGGTCTGTCCTGTTGGGTTGTCTCGTTCTGGTTTTGGAGGACCTTTATGTTATCTCTATGAAGAACATGAGGTAGGGGTGAATGCTTGTGTGTCTGATAACCTAGCTATCTCCAATTCATTTCTGGATTTGTAAACTGTGAATAACTATAAATCTGGTTGTGCTGCCTCTCTGAAATGTTTGTGAAGTAATTTTAAGGGGTGTAGAGGAGCTGCCACTGGCAAGTAGACTTGCTTAGTCCTTAAGAAATAGAGCCTTTGGGAATAGCACAAGGAGGGGGAGAGGGAGAGGTGCTTTGATCTATCACTTTGTAGTTAATATTTCCATGCTTTCTACTGTAGGCTTTTTGCCTCCCAGTATGAAATTTCCTATTTAGTTACATGATTGCATGTAATAATTGCTCAAACTGGGGATTTTTCTGACTCTCCCAGAAATAGCTCTTATTCTTCATTGTCAGAGAAATGGGACAGAGCTAGGCAAATGAATGACACATTCTTGCTAATAGTACTCCCATTAGAATAGTCTATTGTGATTTTGATGTGCTTGGGTAGTTGATTTTCCTCTTCAGAGTTACCAAATAAAGTTCAGTTTCAGAAAATACAGTCTGTGGGATAATCAGACTGAGATAATAAGGTGTTTTGGAGAAAGCCTTCCTGTTAGAACAGATGACAGCAGAAGGGGCCAGAAAAGAGGACTGCCAAGCAAAGGCTAAGGATGGCCACTGAGAGCCAGCTTAATGACCTGCAAGGGTGAAATACTTTCTTCCTATTTATTTACGGTGAAGAAAGCTTCTGTTTTCAGGCTCTTAGGGATTTGGTTTATTCTGCTATAGTTCTATTTCGCAAAAGCCAATGTATATAAGCTTGCAATAATCTACCCACATTTATACTTCATGGTGGTGTTTGGCTTGCCTGTTTCAGGTTGGCTTGTTTGGAGGTGGTTGTGGTTTTGTTTGGGGTTTTGTTTGTTTGGTTTTGTTTCTTTTTTAATGTGTTTTGTTGTTTTTTTTTTCTTTCAAATGACACACATGTTAGAAGTGGCATTCTGTGGAACTGTCTAGTTGTATATTTAGGCACACCTGCAGTCCATGATGAGGCAGAGGAACCCTCTGATCTTTGGAGATTGCATTCAGATAGATCCCTTGGTGTCTATCCAATTCTGAACTGCATCCTGTATCTTAATTAGGCCATAAATATGGCTTTGCAATAAAGCAAAGACATTCCAAGTGTAATCACATTCCACCACAACATAAAATGTTATTGGTTTTTTGCATGTGCTGGTAGTATCTGCCCAGTAGAAAGCTAAATAAATTTCTGTCTTTCACTTCACTCTTTACATGCTTTTAACAGTCCCACAAACCCTAGGATACTTTATGCAAAATCAGTTATAAGTTATTTGTGAATCATTATGGATAGAAAAGGTAAATAGTTACTTGACCTGGCTTTGGAGAGTCTGGATGCACTGCTTAACAAAATGGGGAAAAGCAAGAAGGTAGACTCCACCTAACCTTGCCCTACTGCTGTCCATCTTTCTGTTCTGTGTAGGTTCCTGTGCTCCTTGCCTTTATGCCTGTGCAGATACTCTGCATGTGCAAGCACTGATGTGCTTTCACCTTTGGCAAGAGGAGCTTGCCCATGCAGGGCACTGCGATGCAAATGTGGCAGAGGCTTTCTGTGACCTAATGGAGCAGGTAGCTGTGTGCTGTGTGCCCGGCATGAACCCTGCTCTGTGGGCATCAGCAGGCTCTACCTGCTGCTGGGGTGCTGGCAGTTTCATGGCATATGTCGTATCTTGAGCACCAGTTGCAGGGAATGTCACATTTCTGAGCCTCTGATGAAACCCCAGAGAAAATCACACTTTTCTGCTCTGAGCTTAGGGTGTGCTTTTTGAGGAACATTGCACTGAGGTGTGGAAGTCAGTAGGTTCAGTGTCTTTCATTACTCCCACAGCACCAGCCAGCTTAGTGTTCAGGAGTTAATCCTTACTCTCTAGGAGCTAGGATTATAAAATAAAGAAGTAAGAGATGAAAATTAAAAAGAAAAAAGAAAAAAAGGCAGCTAAGAAAAATTCCTGACTGATGTAAAATGTGTGCCACTAGCAGAAATGTTACAGAATTGTTTGCTTAGGGCAGCAAGCAGAGTGGAACACATAAACACACGTGCTGTCTTTGATGGTTGATGCTTCCAGAAGAAGAAGAAATAACTGTTCTTAAGGGCAACAGAGCAGTCTCCTTCCATCTGGATTGTGAAAACTTATGACCAGTTTTGAGTGATGGAGTATCCACAGCTGAACATTATTGATGATACTTCAAAGACAGCAAGTGGCTTCTTTATTGCACAGAAACAGAAGAAGCTGTATCAAGTCAGCTGGAAAGACCTAATCCAAGGCATTAATGGAATTTGAAATGTAGTCTGGTTTGTTGTTGTTGGTTTTGGTTTTTTTTAAAGGCACTTTGGAAACAAAAAGCTACAATGAGGTTGGAGGAGTTAAGAGTATTATAGAATCATAGAATCAGTCAGGGTTGGAAGGGACCACAAGGATCATCTAGTTCCAACCCTCCTGCCATGGGGAGGGACAGCTCAAACTNGGGGAGGGACACCTCACACTAGATGAGGCTGTCCAGAGCCTCATCCAGCCTGACCTTAAACACCTCCAGGGATGGAGCTTCCACCACCTTCCTGGGCAACCCATTCCAGGCTCTCACTACCCTCATGGTGAAGAACTTCTCCCTAATGCCCAGTCTGAATCTACCCATTTCTAGCTTTGTTCTGCTCCCCCCAAGTCCTATCACTACCTGACATCCTAAAAAGTCCCTCCCCAGCTTTCTTGTAGGCCCCTTCAAGATGCTGAAAGGTCACCCTAAGGTCACCTCAAAGCCTTCTCCTCTCCAGACTGAACAACCCCAATTTCCTCAGTCTGTCCCCATAGGAAAGGTGCTCCAACCCTCACGTAATAGAGTCAGGCCTATTTTTCAGGGCTGCAGCCCTTTGTGTATATTTTATCAATAAACAGTCATAGAAGAATTTTTGACTTGGAACAAACTCCATTGTTAAAATGAGCATGGAGGGGATTTTTATTTTTTATTTCTCCTTACATATGAGTTCAGATAAAAAATGTCATTGCTAAATAGTCAGGTAACAGCACTGAGGCTGCTAAAAGTGAAGTTGCCTGCAAATCCCCACAATCCAGAGGCTGGTTGAATTCAAACTCTATCCACTGTCAAACCAGGTTCTAAAGTCTTTAGTTGCTGCTGCTTCTGATTTGTTGCTCTGAGATTGTTGATTTATTAAAAATCATCTGTGCTATTAGACTGCCTGTCAGGATCCATAAATTGGACTGGGGACCAAGAGCAGTTATTACCCTGTGTGGATTTTGGCTTTGCGCTGCAGGAGAGAGGCTAATTAATTCACTGACAGAATGAACACATGCTTCTTCTGAAATATGAAGCTCTTACATGAATTTTTTTCTCCCTAAGTCCATAAAGATGATTTTCTTATATTATTTCAATGGGTTAACTGCCTCTACAGTACAAATGTGTTTTCCAGTGGAAAGCTTAGTATTCTTAACACCCTAAACTTGAGATGTTGAGTTTAAAACACATTAGCCAAGTACAGAAAACTATAAAAACTAATGCTGCATTAAGGTTAAGTGCTTGTTGTGCTTGGTATATGACTACATTCAGACAGCTCTTGAAGGATATTAACGGATCAGTGCTACAGGATGTCCCAGTTTTAGAGCATTTCCAGCTGCAGATGGTTTAAGTGTAAACAGCTACTGCAACAAAAAGCTGTTACTCCTATTCTGTTAGCATGGGGCAGCTCTTAATTGTTCATGATTTGTATCCTATACCAATACAGACAACATGTGAGTATGTCAGGTTATGTCTTAGGAATTACTCAAGTCCTGAAAAGATTTTGCAAGGTGCTGAGCTGCTGGCAGCTACTGGCTGCTGCTGCAGGCATGTGTTGGCTTTCCAGTCAGAAGTAAAACTCATCAAACTGGGTCTGAGCCTGCAAAGTATTAAGCATCTGCTGTAAAATTTTAAGTTCCTTCTCTTTGTGAACATTAATGTGAGTTGTCAGCAAATCTCTGGAAAGACTCCATGCTGTATTTGTTCTGGCCTCTGCTTTGGTGAACTTTCCTGCCTCTCTTTTCTGTGTGTTGCATGGGAGTAGAAATTAAGCAAGTTTAGCTAGTGATTGAGGGCATTAACTCTGGAAACAGCTGGACCTCAGGCTATGATTATAGTCTTTTAATATCTCTGACTCTTTTTTTTTCTCTAAACAGATTTGAGTGTAAGCTACTTTCTGAGCAGAGGTTGCTTATTAAAATAATAAAAAAAAAAGACCACAATTCTTTTACAGTGTTAAAAAAGAAAAAAACTAAATTGCTAGCATGGAGGCCTTCTCCCAATGATTCCTTTAATGAGTCCTGCTTGTATTTCTTCTTGTTGACAACTCTATGACCACAATAATTCTCTGCAGAGAAAGGTCTTCTGACCTTATCTTTCCTTTTATGTCTTCTGAAAATAACACTTTGGGTGATCATCTCAGAAGCAGTTTTGTATGTAATTCCATTAAGTCTGAGGAATATGTAGCTACAGGTCCTTTTGTAAGCTGTGAAATTGACGCAAGTGTTATTTCTTCCTTTGTTTCTATTCATTATTGGTGTTAATGCCTGCTATTAGATGCACCTTTCCCCAGAAACCAGATTTGCTGTATAAGGCAGCGGTGGTCTGAAGATCCTGGGATAGATTTTCATTCTGTGGTTATTTACAGTTCCATAAGAACCATTTAGCAATAAACATTGTAAAGGTAAGACACAAAAATTACCATAGGAAAAATAAATCTAGGCTACTGTCCACTGGGTATGGCACAGGGTAGCTTGATAATGATACAGAGGTACTGAATCAGTTCAGTGCTCTGCACAAGCAGGCTTAGGTTGCTTCTCAAACCTCTTGTGTAAGCCCTTGAAGACCAGCATTGCAGAGACTAAAACTCAACATCCTCTCAACCGTTATGAAAGATGTAATGATTTCTACTCACTTACTTTACCTAAAGTGAATGATTGCCATTTTTGTTCTTTGATTATGTTAAATCTTTACATAGTGAGACTGAACACCTTTGTCTTTTCTAAGGTAAGTAGTCAGAAAAGTCCTTCCCCCCCCCCCCCNNNATAATCAAAAAAATCCCCCCCCCCCCCCCCCCAATGCCTTATGCTAAAGAACAATGCACATCTAATTGTGTGCACACTGGCCTTTTGCTTTCAGTGATGTCTGTATTTGCATGCTTCACCTTCATAGGTAACTACATTGCCTGCCCATTCAGTGTTAGCTAAGGAGAGTATGGAGTTGTGTGTTCAGAGTCTCAGAGGAGAGCTGAGAGCCTGAGTGAATCTGAGTGAATCTAGCCCTTTACTGCTGCATGGACTGGCTCAGCTAGCCTTGGATAAAAGCAGGAAGACTGACTTCCCACTCCTTCCACAACCAGACTGAGTAGAATCTTGGGTTTCTGACCCTTGAACTCACAAAGAACAAGTAATTAAATTGGTGTAAGTTGGAAGGCCTGCCTGAGATCTCTTCAGATAGCAGTCTAAAACCTATGATTGTCTCTTTTCTTAAGATAAAATTAATTGCCTTTTTATTAGAACCTGGCATCTTGACCTGCACTTGACCTACTATTTATTCTCTGGCAGCAAAGTTGGTTGCTTCAGAGCAAATGTAGTCTTCCTTGCAACTGTAATATATCATAGAAGGAATCTCTTTGCTTGGTGCCATCTAATGATCATTTTATGCCTCGAACCATAGCAATCAATAGTTTCATAATTAAATCCTAGCCAGCAAATCTGTTCACTCTGCTCTCGTGCGCTAAGGGGCTACTGTTGAATATTATTGGACCTCAACTTAGTACCTTCTGAAGTCTTTTGTCAGTTAGATCCGTGCTACAAAATGACTTTGCCCACTCTGATTTGTTTTTCTTTCCCTTTAATTTCGCCTTTCTTATTAATTATGAGAGAGTTTCCTACATTCTGCCCCTCATTTCACATACCTTTGTCATAGCTGCTATTAATTCTCTTGTAAGTACCAAGTAATTATCATCTTTGAAATCTTCTTTTTATCTTTAAAGAAAACAAATGGGACCTTCCAAGGAAGGAAGTTAAGTAGATACATGAACATTATAGTGATCTTGGAAAAAATAACCATTTTTATCACTTTCATGCTCCACAAAGAGAAAGATAATTGCTGCTATCTGTTTAAATCCTTCAAATGCTGTTTGTTGGCGTAACATAAATTGGCCACAATACATTCTTCTCAATGTCCTTGCATTTTAGGCTTTAATATACAAATGTGATTACTTAACAGATGATAAAAGTAAAATTGTGTCTGGAAAGGCAGTCAGGTTGTTATGAAATATCTAATCTCATTAGATTAGGCGAACTTGATGTGATTTAAACCAATCTGTTAGAGACAACAGTCAAAGGAGAATCACAGCCAGGGAGCACTTAGCAACAGCAATGGTGATAATTACAGTCCTAAGATATTTCCATCTGAGTCCTTCAAGATCCTTCAAAGCAAGAATGGATTGAATGTTGTAGTGTTTTTATGTCTCAGTTACCTTAGTTTTACAATGAAGCATAAATTACACAGAAAATCCTGCTGCAGAGGTGTTTGGCTATGAATATCTGTAAACTTTTCTCTCTTTTTTTTTTTTTTTTCCTCCACATTATCTGTATGTAGCAGTTCAAATGCTAACCCCTAAAGTGCATGTAACTGTCTGTAACAGTTCAAATAGTAACCTCTAAACTGCATATAACCACAGTTAGAGGGCAGGGACCTTTAACCTTAGTGAAATATCAATTTCAGGCATCATATCATGATGACATATAATTTTTTTTTCTCGTAGTTTCTTGACATTTGTGTAGTCTGTGATGCTCTTAAATCATAGTATCATAGAATGGTTTGGGTTGAAAGGGACCTCCAGAGGTCATCCAGTCCAATCCCCCTGCAGTCAGCAGGGACATCCTCCACTAGAGCAGCTTGCTTAGAGCCTTGGCCTGCTTGGCTTTGAATAGCTCCAGGGATGAGGCCTCAACTACCTCCCTGGGCAACCTGTTGCAGTGTTCCACCACCCTAAATCTCTGCATCTGTAATTTCAAACCATTGCCTCTTGTCTTATCACTTCATGCCTTTGTAACAGTCGCTCTGCAACCTTTCTGTAGCCTCACTTCAGGTACCATAAGACCACTCTTAGGTCTCCCTGGACCCTTCTCTTGTCCCCAGCTCCCTCAGCCTGTCCTTGTAGCAGAGGTGTTCCAGCCTCCCAAACATTTTTTGTGCCATTTCTCTGGACTCTCCATCGGGTCCATGTCCTTCCTGTGTTGAAGGATCCAGAGTTGGACACAGCACTGCAGGTGAGGTCTACCCAGAGCAGAACAAAGGGGCAGGATCCCCTCTCTCCATCTCTGTTCACGTTGCTTTTGATGCAGCCAGGCTGCCATTTGCATTGGCTAAAAGTGCCCACTGCAGGCTCATGTCCAGCTTCTCATCCACCCTCTCCAAAGCCCTTTTCTACAGGGCTGCTTTCTGTCACCTCATCCCCCAGTCTGTATTGATGATGAAGATTGTTCTCAACGAGGTGCAGGACTCCCTGTACTTGGTCTTTTTGAACCTTATGAGGTTCACCTGGACCCATCTCTCCAGACTTTGCAAGAATTGCCATTGTTAAAGACACATTCTTGTCTTATTTGGATGTTTTCAGTTACTTTATGAAGTATACACTTCTGTGCTTTACAGAAAATGCTGTTAAATATTCTGTTCTTGTCTATCTCAGTTCATTTTTATTCCAGTTAATTCTTTCTGAGCCTCAAAATTACCTTTTTTCTTCTTTATTCTTTTTTTCCTTTTTTTTTGTTGTTGTTGTTAGTAATGAGTTAAATTTGTTGGTTATTATCATCCTTTTTTTTTTCTTCCCCCTTTCATTTTCTCAGGGAATCTAAAGCTGTTTGCATTCTATTGTATTATATTCTGTGGCTTTGTCCTCCTGTGTCTTTTCATAGTGAGAAATGAACCTAGTTCATATCTTATTCCCATGTTCCCTTCTCTTTTTTGTGTGCAACTCCTAACAATCTGAGTTGTGAGGTATCCTTTGCATGCTCAGGACCACTCCATTTTCAGCGTTTGGTTGATTACTTGGGTTTGGTGTTTTGTTTGTTTGTGTTTTTCTTTTTTAAGTGCTGTTTATCATAATTTTTAACCCTGTTATACTTCTCTGACTGGCCCAATGGTCATCATACCAGCACTGACCAGAGATGTAATGACCCCTTCCAGCCTACAGAGGAAATGAGAAAAGCTTGTCCCAAGATGAGGTAGCAATCCCACTGCATTTATAAGCCAACAATCCTGCTGCACTTAATGATCTTCTTTTGATAGCTCTATTATTATTAGACAACCTGCATTGTGCCTTTTCAAGCAAGAAATGGTGCTCAGTGAGCAGCACAGAATGACAAATGTTTCTTTTTGAAAGGGTTCTTGAAAACCTTACAGCACAAAGTCAGAGGCTGCAATATTGCCAAGTAAGTATTTCAAAGAGAATAAGCCTAAAATATAAATCTTCTCCATGAATTGTTCAGAGGGAGAATGGAAATTAGGATTGTAAGCCAAAACGCATCACTCTTTATGTTGGAAATAAAAGAGGGGAAGTTTTTTTGGGTCTGGAACTAAGTATTGGTTCACCCAATCCAAATTCCCACCTTCCCACGGGTGCTTGGGCTAGTGACATTTCATAGAAACATGATGTTAGCAAATGCCTTCTGGAGGTGATTTTTTTACCACAGGATGCTGCAGGCTTTTCTTAAGCCATGATTTGCCCATGTTAAATGTGCTGAAATTTTAAAGACACTTTTCCCCAGTATTGTGCCACGCTTATTTAGTCACTTTTCTGGGTGAAAGGAGGAGGGAAATGCTTATTTTCTCCTTGTGTACCCCTTCATTGTCACTCCTCCAGCAGGCATCTGCTTAGCTGTCTCTGTTTCCAAAGGCCCATGCCTGGACACAATTCCTGTTGGCAGCAAGGATTTAATTCCAGGCTGAGTTGTGCATTGTCAGTCAGCTCTCTCATAGGGTTAGCTCCACTGAACTTTTCTCCCTGTTCTGCCTGGCTGCTTCTTGTAAGCTCTTTGGAAATACAGCAGCTTTGCCAGTGTGAGTATGGTCACTGGTGGCAGGACTAGGGATGTGTCCATCTTTCCCAGGGTGCACACATTTTAGGATGCCAAACATGTATCAACTAGAAGAGCTCTTTCTGGTTGAACATGATTATTTTCTTCTCATTACAGGAGAATTAAAAGAATCAATACTGAATGTGTATAATTTTTCAGCTGCAAGATTATTCGTGGTTGACCTTATTTTGCCTCTTGTTAAATATTTGCAATGCATTTTTATCCTACTAATTTTTTGAAGTGCATGTAAACCCAGTGGGATGTGCCCCTCAAGACTGACTCCCTTGGTTTGTAGGTGCATGAAGTATTCCACTAAAATTCCATTTGTGGTTCCAGACAATTGTTTTGTTCCATTAATTCCTTTAACTTGCTATTTTCATTGTGGTCACCTAGGATGCAGGGTCAAATTAGTATCAAAGAAATAATTTTTTTTCCTCCTTCCAAGTTAAATTATTCATATTTAACTATTCAAATTACTATTAATTTTTAACATCTTAATTCACTCATCTCTTTATGTGGGCCCAGAGGGCTTGTGAGTGTCATGCCTAAGGATCCTGTGCTTGTGTTGCTGTAAGGTGGAGATTAGATGGAGGGCTCCTAGCTGACATCTGCTCTGTATGTATGGGAGCTTGGGGCAGGAGATTTTCTCCAGGAATTTATCACCATGTGTTCAGGTTTACTGAGGAGTAGCTAAAATTAAAAACTCCATAGTCTTCTGTGAGTAAAAGTTACTTAATGACTGTAATGCTACTTTAGTGCTGATTTGAGAACTTGTGCAACATGGCTCTGGGATGCTTTGGACAAGTAACCTCTTCTCTGTAACTGTAGTTTCTGTTGTTTACAGACATTTGTCATGTGTGACAGAAGTGACTCAAAACACCAGCTGTTAATGATTCTAATTGGGTCTGAGCCCCTTAAATGAAAGATGTTAACAGGACTGAATTTATGGTCTTTGTCAAAATGTGCAAGCAGAACTTGCATCCCTTCCTTTACTTCTGCCTGGAGGATGTGGGAGCTGGAGCCGGATATCAGGAATCTTGTTTTTTCCTGTCTGTATAGGGATGTTCAGACACACAATGCCTTTGCAGAGGTTAGTGGTATAATCTAAAGCAGGAGTGTTACTTGGTGTGTAAAGTATGGCTTCATTTAAATAATAAAAGCATTTGATCTTTTTATTTCTTGACATTCTGTGAGGCTGATGTCTGAGTATGTGCTCCTGTACTCCTGTCATCTTTCTCCCAGTAATTTTTATGGTGATTTTCTGTCAGATGCTCAACTTGTGACAGCAAGTTTACATCTATCACTTTCCCAGTGGGCTTTTTTCAGGCTAGTTTCAACCATTCCTTTTCTTGTGATGTGATTACCAGCATCCCTTTTCAAACAGTCTCTTGATTATTTGTTAGCTTTTGTACATACAAGCCACCCTGCAATGTCAGTGGTGTTCCAGCATGTCATGTTCACCTGGCACCTCACAGTGAAAAGTGTCAAGTTTTGCTTGGATTTTTACCTTTTTGATTCAAATGGTGCAAATATTCCAGGTCTGGTTTCCTTCTCATTCTAGTCTGTTGGTGAACAATTTCATTCTATTACATGGGTTTTCCATTGGCACAACACCTCTCTAACCAGTGCTTTACAAAACAGGTGCCAGAAGTATCTTAGTGGCCAAGTCATGTAGTCAGGGAGTGAGAGAAGGGAATTGAATTCGGACTGTGCCAGATGTTTTCACCCGTGGATCATACTTTCTCCTCTGGGCATGCTCTGCAGGAATATCTGTGCTCAGTTTAGCTAACAGCATCACTGAACTGGATTGCTCCATATAATCCTGTTTTTCTTCCCTGGAATATATGCCAACATTAAATTTTAAGCAGTACAATGGCATGTCAGAGGCACAGCTACATGTGTTTTGTGGAGATTGTTTCTTGTGAACAAGAAACTTGCTCCTTCCGAGTTCAGCATTGCTTGATTCTCGTTAATGTTCTAATCCTCCTCTTGAAGTTTCATGCTTCTTTCATGAGTTGTGGTCAGTTAACCTTACTTGTTTGGGGTGCACGTGTATGGATTTGTCTTGTCAGTATCAAGTACTCAAGCTAAGCCCAGAATTTTGTTGTGCTGCCTTCAGCAGATTGATTTTCACAGACGTTCCTCAGACCTGGTGTTCTACTTTCCACCTTAATCACCTTATGCTTTGCCAAAGGTTGAATGCAGCATCCTAGCACTCCCAGCAGAGAGACTTCGGGTGGCACTTTGTGAGTCAGTCAGTGATTAGCACTGAAAAGGGAGCCAGAAGATGGTTGTGACTTCATCCCCGTGGGGCTCCTGCTCTGAGTCTCCAATGTATTCTGGCAGTGCTTTCCAAGGCGTTCAATTTTAGGCATTTCAGGTTACTACCTCTCTCCTCCTTAAAATTACATTCTAAGTTTTTTTTGTTTTGGGTTTGTTTGGTTTTTTTTTTGAGGAAATGCAGCTTTCTTTCATCATTGCTTTTCTTGGGTAATCCTGTACTTAAATCTCTACTTTTCTTGGATTATAATATATATGTTATCAGGTTTTCATGACTGTGACTTTTTAATGCATTTGGAGCAGAAGTATCTCAGAAGGAAAAAATCCCAAACCCTGTTGGATTGACCCATTCACCAATCACGTGATGGTTTCAGTTTCATGGTTGATATATTTGTGTATCTAAGTAATTTTTCTTAATTTTTTCCTGAAATGCTGAAAATGCAAAATAAATTTTATCTGTCATTACCCTTTGGTAAGTTAGTTGTGAAAGCCTGAACAAGGTACAGCATACAAATTTGGCTTGATCTGCCTTTTGTCTCAGCAGTGGAGTCTTCATGCTGTGCAGTATTTTGCTGATATAAGGAGGTATAGCTGCAGCCAAAAGAGCTCAGGTTGTGATCTTGTCAGATCTCATAAGACAAGTATGGTCTACTGTGATCACTCTGCCAGTGGAATATCTCCAGGGTAAAACATTGGTGCCTGAGGAAACAAGGATGCACTGACTGCCATTCCTGCTTGAAAATAGAAGTTGATTCTGTGCATTGAGAGTCAATCTAATGCTGAAGGTGCACACTTTGGGGAGGTAAAATGCTTGATCACTTCTTTCCATAGCAACATTCTATAGTATTTTTGTGAGGCTAAGGGAGTAAACTGAAGGCTAATACATAGGAGATACAAAATAATAGAGTAGGTTTAGTTCTTTATCTTTTTCTCTCTCTTTTTTTTTCTAAGTGCTGACAACCCTTTTACCCTAGTGAAATGCACTGCAGGAAGTTAGGTTCTCAGCACCCTGAAAGCACAACATGCAGCAATGTCAATGCCTAAATACTGTCTCAAAAGCCAGGTTTTAGATATCTGGTTTTAAGAATCTAAATCAGCACTCACTGGCTTTGTTGGGTGAGCTGCTGCTAGGCAAACAGTCTGTTTGCTTGCAGTAAGAAACGCCACTCCATCTCGACTGTCAAAAGCTTAAATCATGCTGGAGTCCATCCTCTTTGCAGTGTTTGCTTAATCAGAAACTTCAACGTGGCACATAGAGGTGCCAAGTCTGGAGGGGAACCTAACAGCTTGACTGTCTAACATTGTAAACAGAGAATTGAGGAAAGTATGCAAAGTCTTTGTGACTTTCCTATCCCCTGTAATGGAGCTCCCACACTGCAAGCCTCCCATTGCATCGCTGAGAGCTGTCCTGTCTCATTGTGCTTGAACTCTCCTGCAAAACCTTAACTGTGATTTTATGTGTTCTTGTATCAGCAGATTGACACATCTGTCACACAGGCAGGTTCATTTAGAAACAATTCCGCCTTCTTACACTGCAGTAGCACTAATAGACTTTTGTGCAAGTTTGGAATGGGCTATAGATTGCTTTTTGTATTTATTTTTTTTTAAATGTGGAAGTTAAAGCATCATGGAATGCTGAAGTCCGAAACGGTTTTGAACTTACATCACCAATAGAAGTTCATCAAGCCACAATGAAACGTTGGCTAAAAATTACATCCTCAGGCCTATTTGATACTTTTTGTATTTGTTGTGTTGAGATTTCTGCAAAGTAAATCTTACAGCTGTTGCTGAATTGAAAATACCTGAGAGATGAGGTGCTGATATCAACTTCCTTCATAAATCATGCAGCTTTCACAATCTCATAGATAAAAAGCAGCGTGTCCTTTCAGAGGATGCTGTATTTCTACATAAATAAATCAGTATATATTGCCTTGGAGTTTCTTTTCTCATGCAGTTCAGATACTTGAGCCATATTGAGCTTTTAACAGCACAGAGGCAAAATAAAACTCAGTGGTAAAATGTAAGGGTAAGAGAGACATCTTTCCTGAAGACTATATGAGTCATTGGCAGCTGTTAGACTGTTTTCCACATTGTGCCATTGTGTGTGCTTCCTTTTATTTTCCTGAGTGAATGTCCTGTGATATAGAGGAACTGAGAACTTAAAAGTTTGATCTGGGGTTTTCTAGCTTGGTTGTTTGCAGGGTTGTTTTGTTGTTGTTGGTCTTCCCCTTCCTGTATCTATACTAACATCACTGTTCCAAGCCTAGCTGCAACTGTGTAGTTGCTCCTGACGTGGTAGATCCCATTGAGCTGAAGGCTTTATTTTGCTCTCTGTGTGAAATTTCTCTGCTTCGTACCTGTGTCAAGAAAAGCAATAACTACTTAGGGAAATTTGGAGTAACTAGTGGTTTACAAATATACAAATCAATACATACAATCAAGTCGCCTTGCTAAAGTCCAAAGCCACGAATCTTAACTTGTTTGTGGAAACAGCAGGGATTGTATGAAAAGTTTGTTATCCCATAATAATAACCAAGACTACCACATTGTTTAGCATGTTCTAATAATAAAAAAAAAAGGTATGCACTGTACTTCAAGCATGACAGTATGAATGGTGTGAGGTACTGTCCCTCTGAAAGGGTACAAAAAGAGAATGAGCTTCCAGCTCCGACCGTTGTCCCTCCAGGCCATACTGGATCTCTGACATCTGGGATTTCTTCTGGCTGTCTTGAATGAATGAATAAATAAATCACAGAATCATAGAATGGTTTGGGCTGGGAAGGACCTCCAAAGGTCATCTAGCCCAAACCTCCTGCAACCAGCAGGGACATCCTCCAGTAGGTCAGGTTGCTCAGAGCCTTGTCCAGCCTCACCTTGAATATCTGCAGAGATGGGGCCTCAACTACCTCCCTGGGCAATCTGTCCCAGTGTTCCACCACCCTCATGGTGCAGAGCTTGTTCCTGACATCCGATCTAAGTCTATGTATCCCTAATTTCAAACCACTGCCTCTCATCCTAGCACTTCATGCTTGACAGCAGTAGAAAAGAGGTCCACAGATCTGCAGCAAAGGGTCTCAAAAAATGAGAAGATGACTTGGAGACTTTCACTGCAAGGGAGGATGTGCAGAGCAGGACTCCTGATTGTAGAAAAGGATAGATGGCATGCATGCTTGCGTATGTGCTCTTTAGGATCTTTATGGTATGAATAGCTGCCAACCAAAGGTCTTGTGCTGATACGAAAGGAAAATTAAAGCCTATTTGATATTGTATTAATTTCAAACAGAACCTGACTTTTGCTTTATGCCTTGAGTTTATTCACAGACTCTGGAGTGTAATACGAAAAATGTTTTTAACAGGGGGACCGAGTAAAGGCCAAGACTGAAAGTAAGTGTAAGCTGAGCTGAATACTAAAGAGGGTAGAGGATCTGAACTTAATAGCAAGTGCTACTTCCTTGTCTGTTCAAAAATAGTTTCAATTCAATAGAGTTCAGGTTTCTGTGTGTTCAATTAAGGTAAAAGAGAATCTCCTTATGAAAACATTAGTTTATGAAATACAAATAATTCTGGAAAAAAGTCTGTCCTTTTTGATAGTCTGTTTTGTCATCCATAATTCTTCTTACTTCTGTCCACATATATCATAGGAGTGGAACTCATAGGGTTCATGGTAATGAGAATCATTAGTAAGGTTAATTATTTGGCAGTAACTAATGAAGTCTCTGTATACTGGAATAGAATATAGACTTTTGCATTCATCTGTGCTTTCTGCCTCTTACTGAGCATCATAATGCAGAAGGTGTGCATTGTGAAGTCTTTTCTCACTGAGAGTTGAAATCATTCCAACTGATGTGATGCTGTCATTACTGCCCCCTTTCCATACTGGCCTCTGAAAGATGAGACAGTAGTTTTAGTCCACTTCCCCCCAGATATATCCACGTATCATGTTAGTTGTCATACATATTAAGTACATGAATATGATTAAATTAATTCTGTTTATGATCTTCTAATAAAACACTAAAAGATTTCATTGTGGTGTGAAAATCTAAACTAGAACAACTAATAATTAGAGCTGAAATGGAATCACTGAGACAAATCTCCAAGATTCTCTCTCAATGCCAGTTTAGGAACATGAATCATTATTTTGATACATTGGTTTCTAGTCACTTCTAGGCAGATTAATTTATTAGAATAAATTAGAGCAAAATAGAGTGAAAAGAATAAGCATGGGTTATTTTATCAACTTGATTGTAGATAGGCAGATGTGATTGAAATCTAACCAGTTGCCAGAAAGCAAAAGGAAGAATTCTAGTTTACAATTAAAAAAGGAACATTTAAGCAATTTTATTCTGCAACTGCATGCACATTCCAGATGTTGTATTCAAATTAGATCTCACTATTTTTTCCTAATTACCTAAGAATAGCATGTGTGTACTCCTTTAGAATGTACCCTAAATTTAATATTTAACACCAGAAGCTGTCTGTGGCATTGTAAATCACAGTATCATTTTGGTTTCTTATTAAAACCCCAGAAAATCTCATACTTCTGCACGTATTTGTATGTTTAGCTACTCATAAGTATAAAGCTGCAGCATATCCTTGTCAAACAACAGTAGAGCTTTGGTTTTTTTTCTGTACTTTGTTTGTTCTTCCTCCTTCCTTTTGGGAACGGGCAGGGCGAGCTCGGATGACAAGTTCAGAATGGCCCCAAACTTTGTTTCTTTAATGATGATGAGCAGGGGCTCAGAGTTGTCTGGATTCATGGTTAGCTGTTACCTTTCACCAGCTTGCCATCTGCAGTGTAATTCCTCATTTGAGGTATGTGTCCTGTTTCTAATTGCCCTGGATTTCTGGGAGAAATTCTTCTTTTGTGTTCAGAAAAGTGTCTCCTTTTATTCAGCCTGTTCAAAAGCTGTACCTTTTGTTTTATCAGAATTTCTTAGAAGCTGAAATCCTGTTTCCAGTGAGTCTACAATTCTTCCTAAATTCATTTTTTTAATCTCCTTTTTTAAAGCCTTAGTTATTACATAGACATCTAAATCCTAATGCCATGAAACAAAGCCTTGCTTCTTTTAAAAAGTCTTTGGCTTTCTCATTGCTGAGTTTTCAAAGGCCATTACTTAACTGTTAGCAGATAGCTAATTAATTTTCCACTAGGGTATGTATTCTGTACAAGTGGCCTTTGTGTTAATAAACAATGGTAGAATCTGATGACCTTGTTATTCCATAAGGGACTTGTCTCTCTATTCTAGGTGTCTTGCTGTATAGGAATGCTGCCATTGTGTTTACATACCCCAGAAGCAGGCTGTCATCTCAACAATTTAGAGAGCAACTTAGATTTCCTTTCAGTGCCACAAAAATAAGTAGCAATAAGTCAGAATCTTTGCACAATGTTTTCTATAGAGGAATGTTTTATTATTAAAGTTTGAAGGCTTTGAGGAACTAATGGAAGAAAATCCTTATTGTAAAAAAATATTGTTTCCATCTTGTAAGCAAGTTTAGATTGAGGCCTTTTCTTATAATGAGAAGTGAGAGCATCTGTGGTGAAAGACCTTTCAGTGGGATGTCTCCAGGAATTGCATTCCAGTGTCGGCCCTTTTGTGAAGAACATCCTTATTTAAAGAAAATAAAAATGAAAATATTTCAGCTCTTGCTACAAAATAAATCCTATGTCATATGCCTTTTGGAAACAATAAGTTTGAAATCCATTATGG
>VWYK01018329.1:0-15590 GCA_013399775.1 Semnornis frantzii | reverse complement strand
TGAATCAGACAACGGCACTCATTGGAAGAACAGTCTCATGAAAAACTNCCTGTGGAGACTTGGAACTCCAGAGAGAATTGAATCAGACAACGGCACTCATTGGAAGAACAGTCTCATGAAAAACTGGCCAATGAGCACGGTATTGAGTGAATCTACCACATACCCTACTATGCACCAGATTCAGGAAAGATTGAGTGCTACAACAGTTTGCTGAAAACCACCCTAAAAGCCATGGGGGGGTGGAACTTTGAAAAACTGGGACAGGCATTTAGCACAAGCAACCTGGTTGGTAAGTAGTAGGTGTTCTGTAAGTAGAGCAGGAACTGCAATCAGATTTGATACAGACAGTAGATGGTGATAAATTGCCTGTTGTACATGAAAAGAATCTGTTATGAAACCTGTTTGGGTATTTTCTCCTTAGGGCAAAGGGAAACCTGTCCGAGGGGTGGTGTCTGCTGAAGGTCCTGGTCATACATACTGCGTAATGCAGGAGAATGGTGAAATCCAGTGTATTCCACTGAGAAATCTAACCTTAGCTGAGAGAGTTTAAATTCAGAGTGTGTAATACATGCTGTTAGGACTTTCTGTTTTAGGTAGTACATGGCGTCAAAGAGAGAATCGTACATGAGCACGAACCCAATGTCACCTGGGAGTCCCTGTTCTCGTCTCATGTGTGAAGAGACAGACTGTTTCATGTTTTCTGAGCTTTTGAATCACCTACATCCAAGATAGCTGGAACAAAGTGTAAACTGAACTTGTACTATTCATTATTGTACATATTGTTTTAGATTAGACAGAGCATTCTCAGCAAAACTCTGGGTAATAATAGAGGGGTGGATTGTGTTAACTTGAGGCTAATTGGAATATTTTAATTAGAGAAATTAGATTATTGGCTGTGAAAAGAAAATAAAATGATGTCTCTATTACCCATTCATTCTGCTGAGCTGTATGAAAACCAGGATACAAACAAATGCCAGGCAGTCTGTGCCTGGCTATTGGCATATTAACTCTTCTGCCGGAACCTGTACATTTTCCAACTAATCATTCTGCTTCTAAAACCCCTTGCTGACCTTTCCAGCTCACTTTGAACATAAGAGAGATTCCGAGATAAGGGAGTGGGTGGAAAGAAGGTGCAAGTGTGGTTGGGAGCCCCTCCTGGGCACTCTGACTGCTGGGAAGGTTCTTGTATTACTTTTAACTTGCATATTACTGTATACAGTTGTAAATATCTGTAACATATTGTATATTCATGCTTCTAAATTGTGCTAAGCTGTAAATATAAAGCTTTATTTCTTAACTTCCATCCAGCTGAGATAGTCTGGTTAATCTGGCGGGGGGGAGGAAGGAAGTCCAGAACCACTACACTCAGAAAACATGAACCCTCTGCCAAAATGGCGCAGGAGACCTGGTGACAACAGTTGACTTGAGCTTAGCTGACAAAACCTGGCAACGTTGGTGGAGCATTACCCACAGCAGAGCAAGACCATGCTGGGGATCAGAGGCAAAGTGGACATATGTAAGTCTGTGGGTCTCCCTGAAATGCAGTCACAGGTGCTGAGGGAGCTGACCAAAGTCACTGCAAAGCTGCTCTCATCTTTGAGAGTGAGCAGGGGAGGTCTGATGATTGAAGAGGCATCTAGCACAGGCTCTCTGGCCATCTCCCCTGAAAGGCATGGAAGAGGCCCCCAAGAACTACAGGGTCTTCCTCCTAATTGCCATTCCTGGGAAGATCATAATGCAAATGCTACCCAAATCTATCTTCACTTGCAGGAATGATAAAAAACAGATTGGGAAAAGACAGTAGAAATTTACAAAGGGCAAATTATGCCCAGCCCACCTGATAGATTTCTCCAGTGAGACAGCTGTTATACAGTGAACACAATTTGCTTTTCTTTGGGGATCTTTCATACCTATTTCTGTTTCCTTAAAGTATTAGATTGAAAGACAATGAGAGAAGATGGGACAAAGTTTTTGCAAGAGCTCTAGACTTCAACTGCAGTGGAGTTGGAATAGATCTCTGTGAGTCACCTTTGGGAAATTTTTTTGTCCCATTTTGTTTTTGGTGGTAGTTGAGGTTAGGATAGAAATGAGCTCAGAGTCACATTTTAAAAACTCCTTTATTTTTTATATCATCCTAGTAAAAATCTTTTATATAAAGGTGACAGTAGATATTGCATAGAAGAAACACTGGTGCAAACGCCACCTAGTAGGAATGGCATGTTGTTTCATAGTGTCTATTACCTACTGCACAACAGATGGCTAGTCCATAAGCAAACATCTCCAAGTTTCCCCATACCAGATACAGGAGGAAGCAGTTCAAGTCTGTGGCAAGAAGTTACATCAGAATTTTGTGTGCCCTTTCCGCACACCACTCCCAGGAAAACACCGTTTTCCTCCTTGCTTTTTCTATGCCTCATCAGGAAAAGCCATGAGGATCAGTTTGGCTGCCCTCCACTAGCACTCTTCCTCTGTGTGAGTTTGTATTTCATGCATAGAAATGGGGAGTGGGCACAGGATAGGAGAGTTAGCCTGGCATGACTATACTCTAGGAAGTCAATGAATTACATATTCAAGGCATATTTTGTCATCCTGGAAACATATATGTAATTTTTATCATCTCACATGATACTTAGCTATGGGCACTTCTGAGCACCCTCCACCTGGGCTTCCTCTAACAAGCTTAGTACCACCAGGAGGGAACAGAATTCACTGCTATCACTTCAGCAGCTTGCAAGTTGAATTTTTTCAAATAGTTCTCCTATTATGTCTCTGCTTAAGATCTGCTGCATCTTCCATGAATGAAGGAGAGTGAGACGGCATATAGGTTACAGTCTGAAGGAATGTTCAAGGAAATAGCACTTTGACACTTTTGAACTGTGCTTTCATGAATTAGAGATGCAGAGAGATATGTATTTATACATATCAATTTTTGTGTATATTAAAGATACTTTTACTCAGCATCAGCTTTTATTTAAAAACATGCAAAAACCCCTTATAGTTGAATAATCAGAGTGACATTTGGGGGAAAACACACAGAAAGCCACTCACCAGCATAAGCAAAAAAAAGTGCATGCATGCGTGAGCCAAAGCTCCCTTTCACCAGTTAGTGTCTTCTTTAACAAACTGACTGATGCAGCCTTGCAGTTTCCAGGGCTATTTTTTTTTTTTTACCAGGAAAATGGCATTACTGTGCAGCTCCTTTCAGGATGTCTGTCATCACCTCCTACATCAGAAAGTCAGCTAGAGACACCAAGCAGCCCTGCTTTTGACTCCCTCCCTGTACATGACTTTATAGAAATGAATATATGAAGCATGTGTAAATATGTCACTTAATACTGTGCTTGAAATGGCAAAAGTAGTCAAAATAAAAGTTCAGGATCTAGATCGCTGGATCATAAAATGGAATGAAGCATGCTAGAAAAGTAAGTTTGGATGGAAGACAAAGTAGCTGTTTGCAACTACACATTTTAACTCTTAGTTCTCATAAACATTTTTTATTTCCTTAGTACTTTATTATCTTTAACCATTTTTATTTTGTTTTTTTACAAAAACTGACTGCAGATTAAAATGTAAGATGTGCCAGGTACCACTGTGCAACCCAAAAGGACAGAGGTGACACTCCTGTTCAGCACTGCGTCCTGCTCTTTTGAATGCCAAAGCAACATAGAGAAAGCTAAGCACCTTTGCCCAAAGGCAGAATGCAAGGAGCTGCTGGATGAAAATTGTCCTATCTTTTCTTCAAAAAGAGGAACATATCTTAGCAGCTTTGGATACAGTCTTACATGTCCAGCAAATGCGCTGGACAACAGAGCCCCTTCTTCAACATGGAACATCCACCTCCAGTGGGGCTCAGATGCTTGTGGTCCCAATTTTTCTTAGAAATGGAAGTAAAACTGGATTCATTTTCTGTGCTTTTCCTATCCTTCTTCCTTACTCTTTCAAAGGCAATACAAGTTGAACCTATGTGTCATTGTCTGTTTCAGTGGGAAACAAAAGTCCTGTGGAACTTTGGGCATTGTGCTCATAGGGGCAAAGACCATGCTCTAGGAATAGTGACCTTCTTACCTTCTACACACCACACTCCTTCCTGTCACACTGATTTCATAATTTCATAAGAACTCAAAAAAAAAAAAGTGACACATAAGCTACACAAAACAGTATTGCTGACAGATGTACAGATGCATTCAAGACTTAATACAAAGACAAATAGGGGAAAAAAAAACTTCCAGATATGAGGTGGCTTGACAGTTATTTCACCCCACAAGGAAAAGACAGACTGAATGATACAACAAAAGTTCTATCTGTTAAAGAGTTTGAAGCATAGATATTCAGACTGGACATTAAGAGAAACTTGTTTACCAAAGAAGTAGTTTGACATAGCATGGCTGGAAAGGCACAATATTTCCATCCTCAACAGTTTCTGAAACTCAGTCTGATAATATCACAATAAACCTCATCTCATAGATGACAGTACTCTTTTGAGAGTGACACTGGGTGAGGTAACCATCATTGGATGAGGACGACCTTCACAAGAAGATAATTTCTGACTCCTGCTAATATAAAAAGTAGTGCTTCTTTTAGAGCTGAGTCCTGACTGAAGTTAAACAAGAACACACTCCAGTGTCTGACCCTGTTCTTCCTTCATAAAACAGCAAAAAGTCTGGAACAAAGGGTAAATGGAGGCTGCTTACAAGGAAGCTGAATTCAAACTATAGAAATATATATTCAAGTTTTTGAACAGCAATGTTGGTGAAAATATGCATTGAAGTGAACTTTGAACTACCCCATTGGATATAGCAATTCAGTACTGAAAGCATGCCAACACATACCATCTCCAAGTGCTGGTTTGGAAATTGCCCCTTTCCTGCACTGTCTGGTCACCTTTAATCAGGCCATCTTTTCCAGCTCAGGGAGACTGTGAGACTGAGACTGTGAGACTGTGGTCTGCTGTGAGGAAGGGCGTAGCATGACAATGTTGCCATCAAATCGCCATCCACTTCCCTCATCCAGCAATATGATGTGCACAGGACAAACATTTTGAAGCAGACCACACAATCTGTGAAGTCAGATTGAAATCTCTCTGTTTCATGTTGAGGAAGAAATAACTTGCTTAGTCACTACTTTTAGCTTTCAAAGTAGCACAGCATCAAAGTAGCCAGACACTGCTTTGGATGAGTAAAGGCCGCACAGGAGTAGAAAGCTTGCCATCTGGTCCAATGGGAAGGCATTGCATTCCATTTCAGGAAGAGCCTCTGAGTTGAAAGGAACCACTTCTGTTACTGTATGGACATGAAGGCCCTGATAAAGGTAGTTGATGGATACCTTCCCATAGACTTAAGAAAAGTTACATCTTTATTTGCTTGCACCATCAACTTTGTCCTCTGAGATCACACAGTGGTTCCCAGATTAATGTACAATAAATGTGTAAAAACAAACAGTAAGAAGTAATGAGAGACAACTAAATTCTAAGCTATAAACATCATAATAATCATCATAATAAAAAAGTATACACTGTAAGGTACAAGCAGCTGCAAAGCAAAGCAGCTCCAATTACTAGGACTCTCAGTTAGAGTGGCTTTTCTGAGTCCACCAGTAAATTAGACGTGAGGGTTGAAAACTTAGTGGAAGACTTTGAAGAATTCTCCCTTGAAGATGAACACACATAATTTTTGTACATGGATTAGTAGAGCAAAACTTTTTCTTCAGTTAAGAAATCTTCTTAGAACAGATCTACGATTTCATGCAGATAATCCATTTGTTTGGGGAGTTCCCCCCCCCCTCTTTGGCAAATAAATGGCAAGTGAGAAAGTGACACAAAAATGAGTCAAATAACTGGATTAGTAACAACAAAGTAGATTGGTCAATGGACGGATTCCCTCACCAGGGCTAGACTTGATACTTTTTGAAGTAATTTCTTTCATTCATTTTTATGATGAGACAGAAGGGTTGATGTTATAACATTTCAGAGGCTTTAGGCATCATATTTTTTGCCAGTCCTGTGAATCTGCTGGAAGAGTGTCATGGAGAAGGCCATGCCAAGAATCTGAAGGAAAACAAACAATAAGGGCTTCAGTATAGGATAAGCTGACAAAACTGCACTGATGTCCTGTGTTCATGTTCCAGTTGTAGTTCTGAAAGTCACTCTACACTAGCTGTATTACTCGTGCTTCAACGTGGATCAGTAAATCTGGATGTATATTGTTCAGGCACACAGTGATATCTGGAGATATATCTGTCAGATCACAGGTGGAGGCAAAAAGCTCTCAGGGTTCTTTGTCATATGCATGATTATTTTTTTTTTAGAATAAATACAAACAAGTCACTCTGCCTTTTCACCCAGCAATTTGTGCTCATTTAGCCACATAACTGTGACTGAAAGCATTAGATTCAGATAGTCTTCCTCAAAAGTACAACGCTGACACAGGAACCCCAAAACCTTAACAGATTATGAAGACATTTTGTCATTTCTCTTTCAAAACACATTAGCTTACTCAGTTCAGTGGCCACGATTTGACTCATTTAGGCAAACTTTGAAACTTGCTTCCAAAATTAAACAGTTCCCCTAGGAACAGCATAGCGAACAGCTAAGCATGGGCATGGGAACTCCAAAGTAGTGCTCTGAAGTCAAAACACAAGTAAGCAAAACCCCACTGTAGCATGTCTTCTTTGCAAGACCGACTGCTTACCTGCTTCCTCTCTGAGCAGATGACCTTTAATGAACTCATAGCACAATTTTTGGAATCATGACTGAACTCAAAGTGGTCAAGCACCACTTTTCATGCTATAGAATCAAGAATGCTAACAGCATTTCAAAAGTCATGCTGACAAACATCATACCAGGATTACCTGCATTATGAGGATGCACATCCCGATTGAACCAAGGACATGCTTATTCTCATCAAACCAGGTCATAACTCTCTCATAACAGCCCTGAAATGGCAAAAGATGAAAACTGAAATCCCAAGGTCAGATTTTCTTTCACACACATTCCCTTTATCTCCTTTCTTCCATGGCCTGGAACACAGGCAACGCCAGCCTTACCGTCTTCCACACTAATCCAGTGGAATTCCGTCCACAGTCTTGGGAGTTTTCTGTACAACATCGGTCTGGAACGGTGTTTTCTCCCAGCACTGGGTACCAATCCGTGAAGTCATTCACACCACAGCATTTCATCTATAGCAAAACCAAAGGATTGATAAACTTCATTAGCACAATTCTTGAATCATGAACCACCAAAAATCTTTCCTTCCAAAAAAGAAAATAAAGGGTCCCACACCCAAGGTATTTTAGTTTTCTTGTTACAGAGATGTGAGCCCAGCAGCAAAAGCCTCACTGCCAAAGTTGCAGTTCTAATTATGCAGTATTTTCTTCTTCTTCTCTGTTTCATATCTGAGAGAGAGATAAGCATCTTTCACCTTACAAAATACACTTCGATCCTGGGTTCCATGGAGATGTTCAAGAGCACAAAATCAGAAATCAGTCTTCATCAGCCATCTTTTGTCTAGACTTGGCATGCATGCTACAGTAAACAGAGCATCAGGATTTATGGTCTAATTATTATTTTTTTTCATTGAGAAAATATGTTACCTCTGCTTGAATGATATTCCATGCATTTTTCAGTCCAACATTATTTTCTGAATTGTAGAGCTTCATACCTTCCTTCAAATCCTTCTTTGCACTCTCACTGACCTGCATCATGTAAAAAAATAGAGAAAAATCAAAGCACTGCTCTATACAGGAAACGACCAAATGGCACACACTTGCATATAGAATGGAGTTCTCCTATGTTGTCTCACTGCAAGCTTAACATGGATAGAAAAGCTCCATCAGAGCTTCAACTCTCACAAATCCATGGGACCTTTCAGTACTGGTCAAGGCTAGTCTTTCCCTCAGATTCCAAAATACTGGATTAATTCTAATGAAATAGGAGACCAAACAGCTTCCTTTCTACTGAAAATATATCATACAGTCATCATTTGATGCAAACTAATGATCAGGAGAGATCTGCTGAGCTTACTTTAACTTTGCCAGAGATGGTTGTTGGCAATGCCCTGCACCAGTCTTTCCTTTCTGTAACCCATGGCCTACTTTAATTTGCTGATATCATAAACCCGTAACCCATCCTCCGAACCATAACACAGTTATCCTTTGTAAAGGTTTAGGCAGGCTATAATAAGTAGCCATTACAAAATAAATTTTTCTCTTTGTGGCAACAGGCTTCTAAGATTTATGATTTTTGAAATGTGCTCTTCTTCCTTGACAGAAGGAAGCTGGAATGTTTAATGGGAGATCCAAGGTGTCCCATTTCTTGTATAAATTCCTGTAGAAATACTTTTAGGAATACTCGTTTTGTATAACACCTGTAGGAAATGTAACTTGGTTCTGACAGCAGTGAGCTGGCAGCAGAAAAAGGATTTGTGCGTGGGTCCTGGAATAAATGACAAGTGTATGTTTCATCCCTCTTTGACATCCCACTGAAAATTGGAATTTAACCTGCAGTGCCTGAAAGTGGCAGACATCATAATGACAACCTGAGATGGCACACAAATCTGGTAAGAGTTAGTTTTACAATCAGTCTGGACACGTTTATACTGTAAAGTGTTCAGCAGACTTCACCAGTTCCTTAAGGATTTTTCCAGTCTTATCTATCTGACAGGCCAGCCAGTTGTGCCTGCTTCACCTACTCTCTATTAGAATCCTACAGGTGTGCCTGTGAATATCCCAGATCACTCTCCTCCCATCCTGTTCAAGAGTTAGCTGTAAGAAGCTAACTAGGTCTTGAGTAGGACTTCCCACAACCCAGATGTGGGAAGATGATCAGCTTCTTTCAGAGACCTTAAACAACTATTTTGAAAGCTAGCTTAGCTTTTAGAAGACTAAAAGGCATACCATAGTTTTAGGGAGGAAACTGTAAAGCTCAGCAGGTTCTCTTCTTCTGTTTGCCCTACTCGTCATTTTCTCCTCTTCTCTATAGAAGTGTCTTACAGAAAACAGTCAAGATCTCAAGAATAAACCTTCACCAAAGTGAAAAGCAAGGAGAACCTCCATAAACCAGAAGCAAACAAAACCTCATTTATATGTATCGTGGTAGGCCTAAGCAGGCGAAATTAGGCTTGTACATATGCTGGCTTGCCCAGGCATGTTTTTCTGCTCTCCCTCCTTCTGTTTTGGGGAAAGCAACTGTGGGAAAGAGGACAAAGACTCTGGAGCCACTAAGTCTGGGGTCTGTGGCCTGCTCAGACCCTGCAGTAAACAAGGTGCACATGGTTGCCTTGTGCAAGGCTGTTCTGCCCTAAAAAGGGTAAAGCAAGCCTATGGCTTCACCAAATATGGTCAGATCTTGGCTAACTGCCATTTGATTGGCTATCCTGTGTCCAAAGGCCCATTAGTCATGGGCTGTATGGATAAAAAGGAGTTGAGCAAGGAGCACAGTGTGTGCTTTGCCATTATGAGATGTGTCTGCTATTGCATCCATGCCTGCTGCCTCATTGATCCTGAGCTGTGTGGGACCCCGGCGAAACAGGATCAGACTCTGACACCTCCACACATTTGGCCTGCACAGCCAGCGTGACATGGTGGCAGCTGAGACTGCACACCGCAAAACACCCTGCCTGCACCCGAAAGCCTTCTCCCCTGCCAAGAAGGGAAGCCCTGGAGATAACACAGATCATCCAGAGAGCCAGGAACAGGTCAGAGATCGTTTGTCTCCTTTCTCCAGCACCCAGAAGCCTGGGGAAACTCTAAAGCCTCTGATGGCTACCAACAGCAAGCCTGCCACGAGCCTTGGGTACTGTCAGATAATATTTTTGTGAGTAATACCAAAAGCCTCTTGTAATTATTAATTGCCTTCTGCCATAAGCAGAAAGGAGCTCCTTGCGTCCATCTAGTGAGCAAGCGGAGTATTGACCACAAGCAGTATACTGACGCAAAGCTTTCTCTTCCAGTTTAATAGAGTTCAATTAATGTATATATTTGCTAGTTACATCTAGATCCTATTATAACCTGTATATAGTTTCCATAATGATGCAAGAACCTATTATTATTTTGGTGATCGGGGTGCCACGAGTTCTGAATATTTAATATTAATAAACTATATTAATATTTTTAAAATATCATCTAGCAGTAATTAATTACCCCTTTCTGCTACAATATGCTAGTACATATTTGCTTACCTTGTCCATATAAACAAAGAACAAAATGAGTAATATCAGCTCTGCCAGAAGAATTATGAGCAAAATGATGAAAAACTAGAACAAAGGAAAAACAGACAGTGTAAAAACATTTGCCAACTAGAGAGTAAACCTGGGACTACTAGAAATTCTGAAAACTATAGGCATTGTCCTCAAAACCTTTCCTCTACAGTGAAAAACATGCAAGTGTGAAAAACATGCAACTATGACACTACTGCCACTAAAGCTCCTGTAGGTCTCCCCAGCAATGAGGATGCTCACTGTTTAGCTTTCTGTACATCTTAGGTTTTGCCCTTTTTGCTTTTGTCTTGCTTTTCATGACTGCTATCATGGCATGCAGCCCTGTTAGTCTCTTTCCTTCACGCATTTGTCCTCCAGTTTAACTCTCTAAGGTGATCTAAGGAATGCTCCCCAGTTGTTCTCCAACAGCATGGAAAAGAGACTTTTATACATGGAAAACTAATGTGCTTCTTAATGCCACAGCAGTGGGGATTCATTAGCTGTGACTGAACTGCCTGCTTTAAAAGACTTCCTCTTACCTTCTGCCACAATACCTTTCTCCTTGGTGTGGAAAAAAGTGTCATGAAACCTCCTGGGGTTTTGCAAGATGAGAGACCCACACTGCATTTCATGAAAGGGGCTCCCAGTGTCTGTGCCTCAGTGCTGGACAAAGACTCGCAAAAAATGACAGGCTTTTTGTTTATTGATACAGCCTGGCAGGGACCTTGACTTCTTAACTTTGGGTCAGATGGTTGCCACCAACACCAAAGGCCTTAGATAAGGACCTTAGACAAGACACTTTGAGTGGCATCCACAAGCAGCTGTGCTTAATATTTTTCAGTCAGTCCTTCTAACAGACATTACCAGAAGGGCTATCCAGCTTGAATCCACAGCTCGTTTAACCATTCAGATGTAATTGATAGTCATTTTCTTTGTTATCTGATACATTAGAGCACAGCGACACATATACATTTGCTAATACACTAATGGTAGCAAAGCTGTGGAATGTCACATTACAAGAATACAGAAGATTGAAAGCCAAGGGCAATGTTACAGTGATCCACATGACTATTTTGCACTGACCATTTAATAACAAAGCAACAGTCACTTGTCTTAAAGAAAAGAAGTACTGAAGTCTTACACTCAACAGGAGGCACTTGTTTTCCTTGATAGCACCTAGGCAGCCCAGAAATCCGGTCACCATGATGATTGTGCCAATGGCAATGACTAGGTTGGCAGCTGAAAGCGATGGGAAGCTAGGAGAAAACGTGGCAAAGTTTCCTTGCGACACTGACAGCCAGATGCCCACACCTAGCAGCCCACAGCCACATAACTGTAAAGAGAGAAACAAAAGAAAGGTTATACCATTAATCTCAATGGCTCTGTCTCCTTCCCTCCTACTCTGACAGAATTTCTCAAGCAAATTCTCAAGTTCTATCATTCTGCAGTAATGCTTTCACTGGTCTGGTACTGAAATGATATGAAACTACATGCTCTTGCCTAGATTTGTGCCACCTATACCTATAAACCTATTCAAAAGCCACTGGATGGCAGAATTCTCATTTTACAGATGTGAAACCAGGGCTACTCATTGATGTCTCAATTGCACAACTCAGTGCAATTCTTCTGTAGGCAAATCAAAACCATTATTTGAAAGAAGCATTCCTGAGCAAACTAGCCTGGGTGATGTTGCCTTGGCAGGGGGGTTGGACTCGATCTCTGGAGGTCCCTTCCAACCTCTAAAGTTCTGTGATTCTCTGTGATTCTGTGGCACTTATTTCTGCAGTCATCTACAATGTTTCACATTATTCAGCCCCATACTTCATCATCCTAGGGCAGGCAAATAAGTCCTGGAGATGATTAGACTCAACAGTATAATTTCAATAAATATTTATCATTAGATGTCCAGTCCCACTGGGGTTTAGTATGAGTTCTCATAGCTCTACTGTTGTGTGCCAGTGTTCATGTGCATTTCTAAGCTTATTATCTGCAGGAAACTCAAGTTTTATTACTTTCTGTCAATGAGATAACCTGAAACAAATGCAAAGCTACTAAGAAGAGATAAAATCAAGCTAACTTTACATCTTATTCTTACCAATACCATATCTAGCTAAGGAAATAAGGGTTCTCATCTTAGGTCACAGGGCAGGCATTCAGAAGAATGGGCAAGTGTTACACTACAGGGAGTCTAAAAGCTATCTTTTAGTACTTGTTCAAAATGGCTGTTAAATGACTTCCCATCATCATGTCTGTGATTAGCGTGCAGGAAAATCATAAGTAGGACTTTGCTCTTCTTTCATTAAATCTGTGAGCCACCAAACAGCACTATTAGTTTCCTGCCAAATCTATACTTTGTCAAGGTCAGAGGAGAACTCACCTTCACTAGGAGGGGGATCAGAGTACACACACAAATAGAGATCAGAATATTTTGCTCCAATTTACTTTGGCCACTGTATGGGAAAACCAAGAGCACCTAATAGTTACTGACAGTGATATCCCAAAGTTGCTGGTGCTCACCTGTCAGCAGTGAGGAACAAGAGAACTAGATGTTCTTGTCATCTTATCAGGTTCACCACATCCAGCCCACTCCACTGTGCTCACATAAAGTTAGCACTTTTAGTCAAACTGGAAACTCAAGGCCAGAGAACAGCATCTCCACTAAAACAGCGTTTAGTCCCACCTTGTGATGAACGCTAATCTGGGATGATGAGGAGCTACAGACCTAACTTTTGGGGCAAATGCCTGCACTTCTGTCTAAGGTGATTCACCAGCAGGGGTGATAGTTCAGGGTACAACTGGCTCTTTTTGGGTTTGCTGCTTCCCAGAACATGGAAAAAAAAAAAAAAAAAAACCAAACCCAAAAAAAACCAGGAGCAGTACTTTTTTTTAAAATTCATGTCACCTTATCTATGAGTCAGGTGCACATTTTCATAATCAGATGCATGGTCAATATATTTTACTTCCTCTGTGATTCTTCTGTCCTCTTGGAGACCCATTCCTAGTTTGCTTGCAGATTTTGGAACTGCTTTGCAACTGCAAACTCACTAGTTTGGTGAGGAACTGTGAGCAGGAGCAGGCCTTATGCAAGATGCTTACAGTCACTCCCATTGGAGGCAAAGTATCTCCTGATGTACAAAGTCCACAAGAGCTAACATCATACAAAGCATAAAGATGTAGGTCTGTGTATGCAGAGAAAGAGACAGAGATGAAATATCCTGCATTGATGGTTATTTCCAGGCCTCTTTGCACCTAAGTATTAGTTTATTGAACTGGAAAAACACCCCACACACTGGGTAAGACAGAGGAAAATTTCAGCATTCTTGTAATGAGGCTGGAAGCAGCTCTGCTTTCAAAACTCACCACACCATAATTGCAGAGAGCAAGCTGGAGAGCTTTGCATCATTGGGTGAAGATGTCATGACATCTGCTTCCTGCAATAGAACTGGATGCAGCTGAAACATGAATGTAGCAGAAAGACGACAAACAGCTACAATTCCTATGAAAAGACTGGTACCAAATGTGCTGGTTTGAGGCTAACTGGAATATTTTACTAAAAAAATATAGATTATAGGCTGTGAAAAGAAAACAATGGTGATGTCTACTTCGCTCATAGGTTTGCCGAGATGTATAAAAACAAGGACACAAACATAGATAACACAGAGAGTTCTCTCTCTCTGGGAGCTGGTATGTGTGGCTTTCTGCTGTTAACCCAACTAATCACTCTGCTTCTATCCTCCCTTGCCCCTCCTCCAAACTCACCTTGCATCTAAGGCAGACCTTGGNCCCCTCCTGGGGACTCTGATTTCTGGGAGGGGTGTTGTGTGTATTACCTTTCCCTTGTACATTTCTGTAAATATTCCTGTATATAGTGTAGATATCTGCCTGTACATTGTGCTAAGCTGTAAATACAGCTTTGTTCCTTAACTTCCAGCCAGCTGAGTCTCGTCTGGGTGATTTTCTTTGCGTATGTGGGGGTAGGTAACTCTCAAACCATCACACCAAACATACAGACAGGTCTGTAGCAGGAAAGTGCAACATCTCTTCTTACATCTCTTCTTCCTCTAACCCATCCTCTCCAATTAAGAGTCTTGAAGTGATTTGTCATTGCCTTTCATGATATGTCAGCAAGGTCAATGTGAATGTGGTGTCACAGACAACTGTGGAAGGATGAAAAGCACAACTCTCCTGATCACATCCTGCTGCAAGACCAACTGAAACTGTTCTGCAGTTCATGAAGTCAGTCACTCTGCTGCTCCTGCTTTAAATTCCATCTACTTGGCCACTGAATTGTTGCAGTTTTGGTGACTCAAACCCTCTCAGGAATCCATTCTGCTGCTCAGCTGCTTCGGCTGTTACATGAGAACTACAGTCAGATGCTCAGGCTGAGAACTTGCTGGTCCAGGACCTTAGAAGCAGCTCTCACCACACAAAATTAATTTAAGGTTTTAAACAGCAATTCTAAGCTGCCAGAACCAAACATTGCCAACAGGTGATGGCACTTCAATCGACTTCATGACACTCCATGGATGAGACTGGAAATGTTTCCAAAGAAGTTTCTACCAAAGACAATTTGTTCAGTGTCACTTTCCTTCTGAACATGAATTCTGACTTCAAGGGATATTCTCAAACATGTTCCTTAGACTCTATCAGGCTCAGAAATCACAGCCTCCAGTGAATTCTGGAATCATCAGGCCAAATAGATCATTGAGGATAAACAGGGTTATGGTAAGAGCAAGATCAGGGCAACAGGCTTGCAGAGGAAGGATAGGTAAAGTACAAAAAGAAGCACATACAATCAACAGAAAGGCATTGCACCTCAGTATCCATCTCCAGTGATGAGGATAGTAGTAAAAGAGGTAGAATTAAGAACCTCTTACCACCATCTCTATCTCTTGTAAAAAGGCAGCACAATCCTTCACAGAGACTGGGTCGCAACAGAAAAGTGCCTAGGGAATGACTCCTAGGGAATGGCTCATGTTTATGTTTATTTAGACAAATTTAGAAGGTACTAATAGCTTACACAAGGGAAGGAAGAGCTGCAATGAAACTAATAGATCCATTGGTGCTCCATGGAATGGACATGAGGACTGAAAAGGACTAAGAGAAAAAGGAGAATCAAAGCCTCTATTCCTCTGATAGGGTAGCAGTTCAGGAGACAGACTATATGCACTTCTATACAGGATAGATAATTTTGCCACTTGCTTGTGGTAGCCCCCTAGAGTATTTTTCCAAACTCGGGAGCAAAACACTTTGTGTTTTGGCAGAAGACCAGACACCTATCCGACTTCACCTTTCCACAATGCCTCTAGCACTGAAAAAGCATTTGACATTTAATGTGAAATACTTGCATCAACGGTCTCATGGATTGCCAATACACTGTCACGGGTTTAAAGAGCCAAC
>VWYK01018324.1:1717-14509 GCA_013399775.1 Semnornis frantzii | reverse complement strand
AAAAAAAAAATCAACTTGTACAAAGATAGGTTGAGTATCTGATCCCTGAGAAGACAGTGAGAGCACTGAGATTCCCATATTAGCTGATGTCTTTCACCCGTAGTTCTAATTGCACTTTTGGACATTTTTAATTTTAAAATTCTCCTTTATTCTGTGAAAAGGAAAAAAAAATCATGCTTAAAATGAAAAACAGTTGCAAATTTTGGCTCTAATTCTAAAAAAATTATTCTGTTTAAAAAATAAACCATGATGGATAATAAAATAGTATGTCATTGTGTCATAAATAGCCTGAAATGCAGCAGTGAATACATTCGGGCAGAGTACAGCTGATTGGCTTTACCGTTAAGGAAGCTGTTTGAGTTTAGTGATCTCAGCCTGGTCCCGAATGGCCAGTTGTCTACAGCACAAATGCTACCACAGTCAAGAATTTCAGCAAAGACGCTGCGGGCAGAACATCTGAGAAGTTTCCCATCTCCTGGGCCACTTAAGGAAGTAAAGGTGGAATAAACCATCTATACATTCCTTGAAAAACAGCAAAGTTTTTGACCAGATCAAATCACAGTTACTATGTAATAGGCCATCTCTGTAACATTGTTTCACCTCTCGCCTCATTCCAGAAAGCTGCTTTAGTATCTTAATGCCACTTGAGGATTCCCTAATGTGGGAAAAATCCTTGGGGTTTAGTTAAATTAGTGGCTAGCTGCCACCAGATCATGAATGAGGATTTGGCCTGTTGTACTATATTACTTTTGTCATGAGAAAAGCTCTGGGTAGGAGTGCATTGTCAGGGCTGTGCAGGAAAGTTTGCCTTGCCATGGGCTGTGCTTTACACACTTCCTTAGAACAAACAGAAAACCTCAGTCCCAAAGACTGTAATTTCAGTAAACTCCATTCGAATTCGATACACACACATTTCAGTTGCCTTTGCCACAGAGACAGAAAGCTGTCTGAGACTACTTTGTCTCCAACTTAGAAACCCTAAACCCTGACCACTCCTTGCCAGAAAGCATAGCAGAAATGCATTTACGATGGCAGAACTCTGTCAGACACTCATGTTTCCTGTTCAGAGCAAAGAAGAGTGGAGAAGAATGGAGAAATGGAGAACTTATGTTTTTTTCCTATCCTGTCCTGCTGAGGCATTTGTCTCTAGGTACTCCATATATCGGTAAGGATTGGCAAAATCAAAAACAGAAAGAAAGCTTCTGCAGTTATGCTGCTGAAATCGGATGGATGGCAAGTAGTTGTTTATGTACCAGGTGCATTTCCAGCTCCATGCTTCCATTAGATATGGGGCTTCTATGGCTTTAAATGGAAATATAAAGCATCTATAAGTTTATTTTTATGTATTGAAAGAAATCAAGAGCATTCTTTAATGGTTTCATAGAGAGTTTTTATTTTAATAAGCCTGATAATACTAAATTGTGACCTTGCCTCAGAGGATTAAGTACTCTTGGTTTCTCTAAAATAGAATAGAAATCACATACTGGAAAAAGATTTTTTTTCTTTAAAGAAGCCAACAATAAACAAACATTAAAACCCCAAACATCAAATAGACTAGAAAACCTAACTTTTCTCATAAGTTCTCAAAAAAAAAAAAAAAGAATCAGTTGAGTTTTCAGGTGAGTAACATTTATCACCCTAGACTTGACCTGTACTTCTTAAAAAGATATGTTTTATTCCTTCATGTTTCATTCCTTCCTCCAAGAAGTTTCTTTTGGACCTTATGTCAAAAGAATTTCTGCAAGTTGAAGAGAAAGGTAAACATAAAAGTCTCACAGTATTTTGTTCATCCCTAAATGTAGTAAGAAAGCAGGAGGTATTCTGGAAGGATGAGTGCTTTGCATCCTGTTAATTCTGCTCCATTGATATAAAATGATTCCCTGTTTATAGTCATAGAAATTTATAACTTGATATTCAGCGATATCACCTGGAAGGTCCAAGCTCAAGCTTCTGTGGGCAGAAAAGAGATTTGAACTCTGGCCTAGTCTTTGAGCTAAAAGGTGATGAGGCTTTGTTTTTTGGTTTGTTGGTTTAGTTTTCTTTTTTCCTTCCAGAACACTCTGAAATTTTGTACTGTCATCTTCTTTGCTTTTGATAAACAAACCCCAGAACAGAAATGTTTTATCTGTTCCAAGACCAGGAAGAGGTGAAGAGGTTTTTATCTTTAAACAAATCTTCTCCCCCACATTTTGTGAGGAAAAAATATACACTAATTTAACTTAAAACACCAATGTTGAGGTTAAAGAAGCATCTTGGAAGTGCTCTTAGTTTTCAGAGAGAATTTTCAGGAATTTAGCTACTTTGCCTGGTGAAACACAGTTGTTTATTCAGGTCTTGGAAATGTGTCACACACAGAACTCTGCAAATTCATTCAAAGATTTAGTGGTGGACGTGTCAGTGTTAGGCTTGCAGCTAGGTTCAATGAACTTTTCCAGCCCAAATATAATTCTATGATTTATTTCAATTTTCAGTTATAGCGAGCATCAGCGTGCTTATAGTGTGCATATGTCTTCTTAGAGTTAGTGCATGACTAGCTTTTAATCACATTCTGCAGAGTACAAAAACATATGCAAACAAGCCATGCTCCTTCAAAAGTAAACAAGATCAAACAATCTATCTGCCTTTAAGGAGCTAAGTGAATCTTGGCTTGTAGTACCTCAGGGTCAGCAAACGGTGCATTTCCCAAACCCGGATGATTAGATTGTGCACATAATTCTATCATTTGCTCACTGAGGACACAAACCCTCACCCCCTTTGTGCATCGGCAGATTATTTGATGAAATTGGGTGTTTAACTCTACATTAACCTGGAATAAATTACAATGAGGATAAATTTTATTCTTGCTCAGTCCCTAGGAATTAATACCACAGAAGCCAGTGATACCAATGATGCCTTGCCAAGGCCACACTTATGATCGTCTCCTTACTTAAGATAGAAACACGAGACGTTATTCAACATCTGTGCCAACAAGGTACCTGTTTGGATACTCCTTGATGATCTGATATATACTAATCTGAATGGTTTCATTCTCAAAGCGGCTGCTGCTTCGATCTTTGTATATCCGGAATTCAGCTGCCGTCACTGCCTCTCCATGCGGGATCTGAGTAAGGTCAAAGCGAAACTCTTTGTAGTGCCTTCGCTGGTGGGAAAAGTCCTTGTCCCTTTCAACTGTGAAAATAAGAGTTGAATGTGAATTAAGGAGGTGAAATGAATGTCCACTTCCCATGATTAATGGACTGTTCCCTATGCTTGGGAGTAAACAAACAGGACGATATAAAACTGTGCAAATGATAAAACCACAAGCCCAGACATACTTCCAGTTAAAAGAAATTCCACCAGCTGAGTGTCTTCAGTTCAAAAGAAAAAAACAACTCAGTGGCTTTTATACAAATTCCAGAGGCTGCAGAGAAAAGAATATTAAAAAAAGCTGAAAGGAGGCATGTTGTAAAGTAACTGGAAATATGGACAAACTAAAAGCTGTGAAAGGATTCAGGACTTCAGTGGAGTCACAAGCACTGCAGTAGTAATGTCAGAGTCATAGATGACTTTGGAAAATTCTAATTGCCACTAATAACCAGGTAGGTGAGAGGGATGTTGCTCATTTCTACTTATAATAAATTCTGAAGTGGTATTAAAGTACACTGCGACAACTTTATATTTAAGAAGCAGTTGCATCATGTAAGTTAACACATTATATTCTAATGGCATAAGCATCACACTGTCTGTAGTCCGAAGACGGAGCTGTGAATCAGGGTTGAGTAATTCTGACACCCCGGCGGCACAGGGACTGCACTCCTCTCTTGAGAAGGCCCCTCAAACCTGCCGTGGGTGGCCAGGTGCAGCTCTCACTACTTTGAACACACCACAATTTAAGATAAAAAAGTTATCCTCATCATTGCTTAACTCAGGATTGCACAGGATTTTCAGGGGGAGTAAACTGAGGATTTTGTTTGTTTTAATTTACAAATTCTTTGGTACTAATTCCACTGCCTGGTGCAGTTCTGATCCTGAGTTAGGAGTGTCTTTTGCAATTGAAATGGCAGTGGAACTTACAGGTCACAGTACTGGCCAGTGACCCTCTTACTGAATTAATTCTTCATATTTTATGGATATGGAAAAGAAAATTATCCATGATTTCCACTGCCATGGAGTGCATCATATCTCTGACCCATGGAAAAGCTATGCTCTACGAGAAAAGAGAAGTTCTCACTTCCAGAGAAGTTGTACCTGCCTCGTAAGATAGATGCTCTGTTTTACTGATGGTGCACAAAGCCTAAAATACTCAGAGCTGGGATTTGTTTTGAATAACCAGATAAACATTTACAACTGCACCCAATTACACTAAGTGCTCCCTCCTATAACCCCTCTTTTTTATTGTGTTTTAGCATTAACCGTCTTCAGTCTCAGGGAGGAACAATATCAGTTCCAAAAACCACATATTTAGATTACTAAAAGTTACATAAAATGTCTATGTTACTACTATATATGTATATTTATACATAGATAGTATATGCTCTTATATTATATGCTCTTATATATGTGTACACCCAAGTAATTTTGTCTACATACACAATGTGTATTTGTTTGTGTGTATAAATATGTATATTTATAATTAAACCGGCATATGTGTATTAGAATGTATATGCAGTCTTGCAAAACAGAAATGCACTAAAAGACAAAAAAAATAAAATATTTTGAGCTTGCCATCTAAGGGTTACAGACACAGTAGGTAAGAAACATTACAGAAAAAGTATTTACATTCTTTTCAGAGCAGTAGTTACTAGTAAAGTCATCTATGGCCAGGAAGGTAGACCCTTACTGTGTACTTCCCCTTCATGCTTTCAAAAATGTAAACTACACTTGTTTTCAAGAGTAATATATATTCTTTTAAAACATACATTTCTATGTTGCCTTAAAACCACCAAAAATAAAACATGTGGGATATGAGAACACTTTATCTTCAGTTAAAATGAGCTTTCTCCTGGCTGACAAAAGGAAAATTGTCTGCTAACTGTGAGGTTTATGTGGCTCAAGTGCATATTTAGCTTACATGGATTTACCATCATACACCATGTTAAAAAAGTAAAGCAGAAAAGAGGTAGAAACACGCGAGCTGGCTGCTCAGTACCTGAAGACAAATGGGTTGCTACTGAAGAAAAACAGGATACAGTCTATTTAGCAGCTCCACTGCCCGTTTCTAAACTGTAAGGTATATATGGAGATCTGAGTTGAGGTTTGGAGGTTGCTTGTTTTGGGTTTTTTTGTTGGGTTTTTTTTTTAATGCCCATGTAAAGCCATTCATTTTGGAGAGAACTTGGCAGAGATTAGCATATGCAAATGCACTCAACCAGAGAGGATTTTTTTTTTTTTCTACTGTAGTGTCTGCTGCAAGTTTCTAAGGTTATAACTGAGCATTTCAAACCTGACATGGAGCACATATGTCAATAACCTTCAAATGAAAATATATTAAAGACAGACTTAATGAGGCAACCTTTTCTGATATTTCAGGTTAGTATTTATTCGACAAGTATTTACTAACATGCATGGGTAACTAAGGACTAGTCACCATGAGCAAGCACTGGAGAACGAAAACACTGAAAAAAAGATCAAAATGACAGTACTCTTGGCCTGTTTCTTTTTTATTTGGGTTTGAGGTTTACTTTCACCTAATTTCTTATGCTTACCTTCAAATTAGTAACATTAGTTTGGAAACAGCAGTTGTCTCCATATAAGTTATAGTTTGGACAGAAACTCTGCAATACCCTGCGATAGCATTGGTGGGGTTTTCTCAGGACCACTCACATCTGCTGAAAGAATAACAATAGCTGCTTCCTGATGGGCCTAAAATAAATTATTACAGCTCACACAGATAGTACTTATCTGTGTTTCCATGTACCCAAAGAAGAGACAGCACTGCCATCTGGAAGGAACACAAGTTCAAAATTTCCTCAGGCTGAGACAGCATTTACAGTCAGGCAGGACATGGGAGCAGCAACAGCCTGCAGAAATGAAGGATTGTAGGAAACAGGCACTGAACACCATGAAAAACTTCAAGTCCAGGAAGGTCCCACTGTCTGCCATGAAGCCAGCTTCTCTAATTGTCAGCCAGTGTTCCAAACATTAAAAAATGTTTACAAATTTAGATAAGCTTAGATCTTGCATTATACGGCAGGTTGTGAAAAAAAGCAGTGATGGAGATATTGCAGTAGTGACTAATGGCTAAAATGATAGTCAGGTTAGGAAAGTGAAGTGTTATTTATGACGAATATTTTAATATTGAAAATAATACACAAATCTTGGTCCCTTCTGCATCTAATAAAATGCTTTGTTAGGGCAGACAATGAATGCTCAGGAGGGTATCTCTCAGCTCCTTTGTCCTGCATGAAGTTTAGGGGAGTACCAAGTATCCAATATTTTTACTTCATATGTGAAAGATTTTCAACAATAGCAGTATGAAAAATACAGGTTAAGATTTTTCAGTATTTAGTTCTTCCACAGCATTCTCATGTCATTCCAGTCTGCCAGAATGCTTCACTATGGTACCGACCACAGCATCTAAAAATGGGTTGATCAGAAAATCAGGAAATTCTTTTTTAACCATTGAAGGCATATGATTTTTCTAAGTAAAAGTAACTAGAATATGAGGGATAATGGTAATTACAACAAACATTTTCATTTGCTTTCACTGATCAGGATTCTTGACATCAATTTTTAAAAATGTTATTTTTATGTCACCTGAAAATAATGTATTTGGCACTACGGTTACATCAGACAAGTCATGGCTCAGGGGAATAACACAGACACCTATGTGTAAAATGGGAAAGAATGAAATTTTCCACGTATGTGGCAAACTGGTAAAACAGTCATACCATATTAACACTAAGCCCAACTGTAAGAAAAATCACAGAATCATAGAAACATTCAGGTTGGAAAAGACCCTCAGGAACACAAGTGCAACCAATAACCCCATTCTACAAGGTTCACTCCTAAACCATATCCCCAGGCACCACGTCCAAACGACCTTTAAACACATCCAGGCTTGATGACTCAACCACCTCCCTGGGCAGGCCATTCCAAAGTCTGACCACTCTTTCCATGATTTTTTTTCCCCCTAATATCCAGTCTAAATCTACCCAGTTGCAGCTTGAGGCCAATCCCTCTTGTTCTACACTAATTACCTATGAGAAGAGACCAGCACCAGCCTCTTCATAGTGTCCTTTCAGGTAGCTGTAGAGAGTGAAAAGAACTCCACTCAGCCTCCTCCTTTTCAAACTAAACAGCCCCAGCTCCTTCAGTCACCCCTCATACGATTTATTCTCCAGACCCTTCATCAGCTTCATTGCCCTTCTCTGCACTTGCTCCAGCTCCATCACATCTCTTACACCAAAAAGATACCTTGGGAAAGAGGTCATCTTTTACACCACGAGAAAATATTGTGCACTAATTTTCATTAACAAAACTTAATGAAGTTCCAACTTATGGAAAAAAAACCAAAACCTACAAAGTACATACATGGTTGGACAACATAATAAGTAATCAGCATTTTACCAGTTCAGCTAGAAATGTCTAATTAACTGTTGCCTGAGCTTTAAAAAAGTAAAAAGTGCTAGCAATTAATTTAGGTCATAGTTCATTAGATTTTCTTTCATTAGTGGTTAGCTCCCCACTGACATAAGCTTTGCTTTCCTGAAGAGGTTGGTATGTTGTGACATGCAGGGAAAGTGAAAGTTTCTTTGGCAAACCAGGGAAAAAACCAAAGATATGTTGTAATAAGCCAATTGTACAATGTAAGATCCCAGGGTCCCAGTGGGATTCACAAATAGTGTAGCCTCATTAATCAGCTTCATGTCACTGTTTAACTACTAAATATATATGCCAAGGCAAAAAGGAGGTTCTTACAGACCCCACATAACTATAAGGGGCCATTTACGCTAATCTCCCTGAATTTCACTGTTTAACTCTGAATTCTTTGTATAAGTACTAAGTAAACCGGTCAGTTTTAATCACTTAAGGTGATAAAGGTTACAGTAAGCTGATACACTACAAACGACGCTAGTTTACATCTTGAATATAATGAAATGATAGTTTATCTGCAGTGAACACTTGTGGTTATCTGACAAAAACAGGTCAAAGGTTCCAGCCCTTTTCTCCTGAAATTACTCGGTGCTGCCTCTAATGACTGGTAATTGAAAGCAGAGGCTGGAAATATCAAATGTGGTAGGTGACAGATAAGCAACAGATTAATGCAAGTACTCTGTTACAGGACACTAAAAGGTCACAGGCCTAGGAATTACCTATTGTGCTACTGTGAAAAGGCAGACATCAAATAGCTGTTTACCTCATTCTTACTCTTCTCTTCAACGTTCAAATTCTGGAAACTTGTGTTTTCTCTTCCATGATTCAACTATTTAAAGTGACTCACTTTTTACAAAATAAGGCAATGAATGTTTTGTAATGCATATGGGTAGGAGAAAAGAAAATTTTTTAGAGAAACAGCTAGGTGTAAATAGTTTAATGAAGCAAGGAGAAGTTATGAAGCACAGTCATCAAAGCATCATTCTCAGTTGGAGACCAGATGACAGATTTTAAAGTATACATCTTCAATCTTCATAACTTTATGTAGGCTTTTACACCATAGGAAACTAACATTAACTTTAGAAACTTTGATTAATTTTATCTCAGCAAGTGTATCTTTCATGTTCTTACTCTGAAAGTCCTAAAAATGCAACATCTAATTCGAAGTTAGTTGAAATAAATGTCAGCCTTTGGGCTGCCACTGTCTTTCGATTGAGGACTACAGACTTCTAATAAAGGTTTTAACCCAAGCACATTTTTAAAGTCTGAGTGTGATGAAAAAATACTCTTCCTGAACTAATTACTAAAAAAGATCAAGACAATGTAGCTCTTTGTCTAAGCACTACTTCTTTAGTAGGTTTAATCTGTTTCACAGAATGGTAAGAATCCTAATCTGGACTCAGAAAATCTATTTTGAGTTAGACATTTAAATTGATAAAAACAGTCACCTGTCCTCAAAAGATTGTTTCAGACACCAGTCAGCTGCCAGATACAGACAGTGGAGGGACACACAAGTTTGTTAAGGGTCAATTGCCTTGCACCAGCCAGTAAGAACAACAGAGGAGTTTATCTATGATTCCCCTTTAGTCATCTGCAGCCCCAGAGAATAGGACTAAGAGAGAGCCTAGGCTCAGTCAGAAGGCATTTCAATTTCTATCAGCTGCTTTCAGTGACCATATCCTAACTGCCAGGATGCTGTGTAGCCCAGCACTGGGACATCCTGGACCACTGCATGAAAGAAATGCAAGGTTTGGTGGTCAAAATGAGAATTAAATAAGGGTTTTTTCCCATGTCTGATTTTTTTATTAATTTTACTTTAGACGGTTAGTAGATAATCATACAGTTCAGTGTTTCAAATACAAAGTTTCAGAGTCACGAGTTCCCTTGTTTGTTCTCCTTTCAGTACCAAATTTTCTGCATTTCTTTTTATCCATTTTAATCAGCAGAGTGCAGGAGGACTGGTGACCCCATGCATATTCTATAGCCAGTAGTAAGGGAAAGTGGGTGATTCAGGCTTAAAAATCCTTCCTTTCACTCCCCATCTCTCTCCCTACTGAGGTGAGACTGACATGAGAAAATACATTGCACAGGCCTCAGTAATGCCTGTCTATGTGTCTCAAGGATGTTCAGAATTTACCTTCTGAACTGAGATCTTTTGGGAACTCATCTTCAATCAAAACAAATTAGTCCATACCCAAAGCCCAAGAGCAGGCTTATAAGGTTCTGGAAGAAAGCCATCACCTCTCTAGGTTTTGCACCCACCACAATTGATGAAGCTAGCCAGACAGAGCTCCAGCAGAACCACGCTGTCACTGAGGTGCCAGGCTGCAGGGTGTGCCATACCTTTATGTCAGTATCAGACAGTGGCAGTGAACACCCCTGGGGAGGTGCATGCAGGTAGAGGAACTCCTCCACTTGGTGACAGAGCTCTGGAAAGAGATGACTAGGTTGAGGAGTGTGAGAGACAAGCAGACTGCTGGAATTGTGTCCTACCTTCCCTGGGGCAGGTCCAACAGGCAGACAGGGTGCATGACACAAGGGATTCCCTATCCTCTCACTGCCTGGTTGAACACAGTGACTCAAGGGACATCAGGAAATGGCAGCAAGTTCCTACCCAGCACAACGAACACATCTCGTCTGTGACTTCCCCACCTTCCCAGGCCCCCTCACATAATAGGTATGAGGTCCGGGAAGTGGAACCAAGCAGTGACAAGGATGATGCTCCATCTAGCTTGAAGGTGTTGCCAAGGTTAAGTCAGCCTATGCCCTGCATCAAAAAACAGGTTCTATAAAGAAAAAAAAAAAAAAAAAAAAGGATCATTATCATGGGAGACTACCATGAGTGTTTTGATTGTGTAGAGCTTAATAATAATGATGACAGGGTTGAGTGTTTATGGGTAAGGATCAGGGGGAAGGTCAATGAGGCAGATATGGTAAGACTCTTGTTTTGATCACCCAACCAGGATGAAAAGGCAGATGATGTATTCTATAAGCAGATGGGAGAATTACACAATCATGGAATATCAGGCTGGTAGAAACATCAAGGATTGTCTTGTCCAGCCTTTCTTGGCAAAATCAGAGTCTAGACAAGATGGCCCAGCACTCTTCACAGTAGAATCTTAAAAGTGCTTGATGTTGGGGAACCCATCACTTCCCTGGTGAGGTTATTCCAATGGTTCATTGTGCTTATAGTGAAAAATTTCCACTTGTCACACAATTGCTAGCCCTTGTTTTTGTAGACTTCAGTTTACCAGATGTCCGCTGGAAATATAATACAGCAGAATGAAAAGAGTCCAGGAGGTTCCTGGAATGTGTGTAAGATAACTTCCTGACACAGCTGGTGAGTGAACAGACTAGGGAAGCTGTGCTACTGGAACTGCTGCTCATAGAAACTGAAGAATTTGTGGGTGAAGTGGAGATTGCAGCGGGGCAGTTGTTGGTATCATCTGCAAAGTAATAAGAAATAGGACAAGAGGAAATGGCCTCAAGTTGCACTAGAGGAGATTTAAGTTGGATATTAGGAAAAATCTCTTCATCNTGGTGAGTGAACAGACTAGGGAAGCTGTGCTACTGGAACTGCTGCTCATAGAAACTGAAGAATTTGTGGGTGAAGTGGAGATTGCAGCGGGGCAGTTGTTGGTATCATCTGCAAAGTAATAAGAAATAGGACAAGAGGAAATGGCCTCAAGTTGCACTAGAGGAGATTTAAGTTGGATATTAGGAAAAATCTCTTCATCAAAAGAGTTATCAAGCATTGGAACAAGGTGCTCAGGGAGGGGGTGGAGTCACCATCCTTGGAGTTATTTAAAAGATGTGTAGATGTGGTACTTAAGCATATGGCTTAGTGGTGGACTTGGCAGAGCCAGGTTAACAGTCAGACTTCATGAACACAAAGGTATTTTCCAATCAAAATGATTCTATGCATCTGTGGTGCTGTATGTCAAAAATGTAGGCAGAGGTTGGCAATAAGTTTCCCCCAAATTACATTACAAACGTATCATATATTAAACACAAAACTCATTGTCAGGACCTTACCTCAAGTTCTGATCCCCTTCCAAATGAGGCAAAACTATTTCCGCAACCAGTGAGAAATTTGCTTAGTTAGGAGGGTAAGTCTGCAAAAATTTTACCTTTTTTATTTTTTATTACAACAGCTCTCTTTCTTAAGAATTGCTTTATTGTGGTACTGCACATTTTAGTTTCTCTGTATTTATTATTATTAGACTGGTTGTATTTAAAGTAATTATAGATTTAAAGATGTGGTTTTGAAAGAATGATGTAAATTGCTTTCACATAAAATATACTATCTTATTAAAACAAAAAGCAGAAAACTTGATAGGTCAGATTCTGAAGTAAGTCACACTGCCATAAATTGAGAGTTATTTCACTAAATTCTTCGTTTTCATATCAGCTACTGACATCAATGAGCAACTTTTGGCTATTTTGCTTAACTAAATTAAGGACAGTTTGAAAATTACTTCATGAAATACTATCAAGTTAGTGGCAGTTTCAATAAATGAAAAATCATCTATTGTATATTCAATCCAGACTTCTAACGGTAGACCACCCCTTCCACAATTGCATAGAATTACTGAGCTGTATGAATTGCTTAGTAATTCAAGTCAAGATAAATTCAATGAATAAAACCTTCAGTAACTGTAACAAGAATCCAGAGCAAAAACCTGAAAGGAAAACCACCATTTAAAAAAAAAAAAAAAAAAGAAAGAAAGAAAGAAAGAAAGAATTTGCCTGGACTTTTTTCAAGCACATACTTACTTTCTTTATCCCACATAGAAGAAACGTACTTCAGTATCCTATTAAAAAATAAGTTATATCCATATATGTTTCCCAAGCATTTAGCATTACATCTTTTGTTCATGTTGTTCCAGTCAATAAGATCTGATAGTTCCTTACCAATTAACAAAGCATAGATTTGCAAAAAGCCAAAATTGTTTGAAACTGTAAATTATTGCTAAGGTGGACTGAATTCTACTAATGACTGATTTCTACTAATGATCTGATTTCTACTTTCCAATCCCCACAAAACATACATACATACAAGGTGTTCAACCTTTACAGGTGGTAAGCCACAACTGGGCAAATAATGGAAGTTATAAAACCCATGGAAGAATATAAGGGAATACATTAAAGGATTTAAAAAAAAAAAAAATCATTAATTATTTTAAGAATTAGAGCTCAATACTTAAAAGACTTCAG